>MU670577.1:0-19380 GCA_026770625.1 Nicotiana glauca
GCCTGTTCACGCCACTTAATTGCATATTCGCGGAAACTCTCTGAGGGCTTTTTCTTTAGATTCGCCAAGGAGTTCTTGTCTGGCGCAATGTCGATGTTGTACTGAAATTGTCGAACAAAGTCTCGGGCGAGATCATCCCAAATATGCCAATGCGAGACATCCTGATCCATATACCACTCTGAAGCAATACCAATCAAGCTTTCCCCGAAATATGCCATCAACAATTCTTCTTTGCCACCGGCCCCCCATAACTGATTGCAATACTTCTTCAAAAGAGCAATGGGGTTGCCGTGCCCGTCATACTTTTCAAATTTTGGTATTTTGAACCCTGACGACAAATGTACATATGGGAACATACATAAGCCTGTATAGGCGACGCTCTTCTGCCCGCTCAAGCCTTGCATATTTTTCAAGCTTTGCTCGAGGCTTCTCATTCTCTTTGCCATCTCGTCTTGCTCTGGGGCTTTGGGGGTCTTGTCCTTCCCCGGCATAAGCTCATATGGTGGCTGAGAGTAAGTATATTAAGGATAATGAGGAGGGTCAACCTGGAAGACGGGGTTTTGGAATGTGAAGACCGAAGGGTCAAAAGCATGCTTGGGTAGCGATGGTTGTATGGTCGCGGAGCATGGTGGAGCCATGAAGATGTTGGGAGCAATCCTAGATGGGCACACTTGGGGGTGAGCCTCAGAGGGTGTTCCGAAGAAGTTAGCAGTCATAGTAGGTTGCCCCAGAGAAATATTTGGGCGACTGATGGGGACAGTGGTAACCCCTCCATATCTAGGAAACAACTCCGGGAATCCGGGGATGGTGATTGGGGGTTCCTTTCCGTTGTTCCAAGCATCCCATATTTCCATCAATCGCAGGCGCATGATCCAATTTTCTTCGGCTGTAAGGGATTCAGAGGCCGGGATCCCAGAGATTGGGCTGTCTTCGGGTATGGGGATTGCAGGCAGGGTCATTTCAAATGACATCTCTGTATTTCCTTTTGATCTGGTGAAATATCGGTGTGAGGCCAGCTTACCACAAATCAACCACAGTTTCTAAAATACTCAGCTGGAAATAACAGCAACCACGGTTAGTATGAAACAAGTAACAGATAGGTAACTACACATTGGAGTGTGATGCACCTATGCAGTTAAATGAATATCTACATGTTTGCTTCGGCTGCATGCGTCATCCCAGCTTTTCTCTTATTCCTTTTCTCTTTTCTTTCTCTTTTGTTTTGTTTTCTCTCATTTTCTTTTCCCACTTTTTCATTTTCTGCCTTTTCTTTTCTTTGGCCATGGTTTTTCTCCCAATGCCTTATTTTCTTTCTTTGTGTTTCTTTTCTCTCTTGTTTTTTTTTTTATTTTTTTATTTCCTCGTGTTTCTCTTTTTTCTATTTTCCTAGGATTACAGTCGAATCTTATGTAGATTGCCTACGTATCATGGCCCTACATGAATCAGACCAAGCGTAGTTCTTGCAAATAAGGTAACTTTTTTTTTTGGAGTTTTTGAAAGAAATGCTTTAAGGGAAATATTTTGATTTTGATTTTTTTATTTTTTGAAAGAAAGACTTCTAAAAATTTCTTTTCTTTTTATTGGAACTTTGAGAATTTTAGAAGTAAAAAGAAATATTTTTGTTTGAATTTGAATTTATTTTCTCTTTTTCTAACACGAAAGAAAAATACTTTTTTTTTTTGCATTTTGAAAGTTGCCTCTTAATTTTCGGAAGAGGGATTTTTATGTAAGTGTTTTGGATTTTTGAGCAAAAAATATTTTTCGGACTCAATTTTTCAAAATTTGTATTATATTTTTTTAAATAAAAGAAGGACATTTAAGGAGTATTTTAATAATTTATTTGGGCCAAAAAGGAAAAGGTGGCTATTTAAAGAAAAAATGGCTATTTAATGACTCGTTTTGACCTAAAAGAAAAAGTGACTATTTTTCAAAAATTTTATTAGTCTCGTTTATGCAGATACGACCTTTCAGCACTTCGGGGAGGAAGATTTTAAGGCTGTGCCCACAAATCATTTAAAAATGACTCAGGGTGGCTGTTCTTGCAAAAATGCCTTCCGACGCCCTTTTAGGGACATTCGGCTTATTTTAAACAAAAATGGTATCACCCGATTTATTTATGATAAACATTAAAATTTTGGTATTTTTGGCTATTTTTCAAAACGAGTGGTTGGACTCGATGAGGGTTGCCTACGTATCTCACATTCGGTGACAATCAAACCAGCATAGTTCGGTCAGAGTCGCCAGAATCAAAACTATTTTGGACAACCATTTTCTTTCTATTTGTTTTTTTCAAATATTTTTCTCTTTTTCTTTTCATTTTTTCAAAAATCTGGCAGCATTTCAGTACTATTTGGGCATTGGGTTTTTCAAAACAACTAGTTACCCTCACTTAGTACTAACACTACTTATTTTTCTCAATTTTCACTTATTTAGACAAGCCGGTCAACATGCAAAGCTAAGCAAATAAATGCGCAAGTAGCACGTAAGATGCATCAGGATGGTCAATTCATTTCAGGTCACCTGTCCTAGACGGACCCAACCCCTGTGTTGAGTCCCCTAAGTCATATGCACATGATGCAAACAAACATCCTACTACGGATCCGGCATGAGTTTTGTTCTTCTAGGTTTAAACCCTAGGTTTATTTGTCTAGACCTGGCTTACCCGAGCGGACAACTCGAGCCGAGGGGGAGGCAGCGTACCGGGGATACAGAAGCTCCGCCGGCTTAGCAATTTATCCAACCTCGTTCTAAATTGGGAAAGAGACTCTAAACAGAAGAGAAACTACACGAAGTGCACCCTTCTCCATGATGTAGAAGACTCAGAAAGAGGAAGGGATTCGCGACAGTTTATATATACAATTTCAACAAATATCAAAGCGGTAAATATTTAGCACATATAGCACGGAACATGTAGAAAAATCAGATAAAGCCAAATATAACAATTGTACTAAGCTCGAATTCTTGAACCCTGAACCAGAAATTCTGGGTTCGGATCCCCAACAGAGTCGCCAGAGCTGTCACTCCTCCTTTTTTTACACCTACCCCGAAGGATAAATGTATAAGGGTGTTTTTCTATTTAAAGTGCTATTATTCGAAATGGGCTTATTTATTTAGTTTTAGAGTCACCGCTTGGGATAGGATAGCTTTTTGGTGTCCCAAGTCATCGGTTTAATCTAAATCCCAAATCGGGAAAAATTGTCGACTTCCTAATTGGAGTCTGCGAACCAGAAATTCTGTATAAGGAATTCTGTTGAACGAGGAAATGTTTTAGGCACCCCCGGACCCCATAGTTCTAGCACGGTCGCTTAAATTATTATAAATGGCTCAAATCTGATTTTTATACATGTTATCCTAGTGCAATTTTAATATTATTTACCACTTTTAGTTACTTTTTAAGAAAGTGAACGTCGTTTAAAAAATATATTTTTGGATCACGTCACATGAAATGCACCCGGATCTTCGACATATTCTTATTCAACGTTTTTGGATTCAGATTTGGATTGCATGAAATGCACACCCATATTTAGGAAGTTAAAATTACGCGCCTAAAGTGACTAACGTCTTTTTAACTTTGTGGGAGGCCGTGAAATTTGCTAAACGGCGCACCCAAGTTCTAAGTATTTTTATATAGACAATTAATAAGGGCCCCGCAATTTACGAGTTTTGTTTGGCGAGGCTCATCTCATTTTTATTAAAGGCCAACCTGAAGCAACTACGATTTTTTTTATATATATATTTTTTATTTGTTTCTATAAAGGATGATTAATTTACATTTACAAATTCAAGCCTCGAATTCAAGTCCAGATTCAAACAAAAGGGAAAGCCCTCTTAATTTGAACCCGCTACCTAATTCGAAACCCAAGTTTATATTTGTAAATTAATTCCCACATTCCTATATAATCTTAATGACTTTTGACAATTTTTGGGCCTTAAAAGGTTTAGCCTACGAAAAGGGAAAAGAATACTTTGCTTTATAACACTGCTGTAGCATTACTGGGCTTCAGCGTGAGCTTAGGAATGAACTGGCCAGCCTGCCTTGGCGAATTGTTACAGGCATGAAGTCTGGGCCGCCTGCGAAAGGCATTGGAGCCCAAACTATCTGATAATAGACGGTTAAGCCTTCAATTGTTAAATCAGACCACGTTTTAATTCAAATTGAACACATACACACGCTGAGATGCTCCAAATTATTTACCATGCGTTTCAAGCACAACTTAGATTACCTTATTTGCTTACCTATTAGTGAGTTACAGGAAAATCAGGCGGAAAGCTCATACAAATTCAAACTATACTACATTAGTAGCAATAGCTAAGCCAAATTAAACTACTAGTTCCAGATTGAACTTACTCCTCTAATTAGTTTAACAGGCTGTTATTTAACAGTCCAAAAATTCAATACAATCCCAAATTTCAACTAGCTAGTCCCAATACAGTTCAAATTTTCGTCAGACTATACAAAGCCAACACAAATTAAGAGCAAAACTAAACAAGCATGAATTATCTAATACCTACTTTACTATGGTAATTTGAATACACAATTTTCAGAATAGCATCTCATTTCAACTTCTCGATTCAACAGTTACATCAGCTGGTATTTCGAATGTGTACCTGGAAAGGTGAAATAACAAGAGGATCAACTATAGTAACAGGTTCCAACAGGATAATTTGATCGCAGCAGGAAACACAGCAACAACCAGCCAATATAGGAATGATTCAACCCAAATCAACCAGGAAATTTCAACAGAATACCAAAAGCAACAGCAAATGACCCAAATAAGCTTGAATAACAGCACAATGACTCAAAACGCACCCAAATGCTTTTGAAACTGAACTTAAATGTTTCTGAACCTTCACTACTACCTCTGAATGCTTGTGAAACTCAGAATTAGAGCAGAAATGAAGAAATTCAGGTGGAACTGAAAATGAGCTAATTAGACAATGAAATAGTAAAATATTTTTGGTTTTTCCTGTTTTTCTATTATTTTTGGATTTTTGTAGTTTTGAATTTCACAATGCTGATCTGAAAACTGGAGAAAAATAGCTTTGAGGGGGAATTTTGATGGCTGGGAACTCTGGGAATTTTCAGGGGTCTCTCCACTTGTTAAAGAAGGCACTAGGTATGCCTTTTATAGGCAAGAAATGGGGCAGAAGGTTCTGGAAGCTTTCACACATTTTTTTCCTCTTTTAATTGTAGATTTCACCTATTAAACCTTTAATTTCTGACTTGTTTCTCAAGTTACTGCCTAAGTTTGCTAAAATTTACACTAAAGTCCTATTCTAGAAGGCCCTAAGATATTCTTTTAACTATACAATACCTATATTACTCTTATCTTAGTTTTGAATTTACTATTCTTCATAAAACAACCCTTTTCTATGCCCAAACTACCCCTGAAAACTCCCTGAAATTACTAACCAAACCCAAACCCCTTTGCCCTAGTTAGAACTCAACTATTGTTGACTACGGAGTGACTCTAAATCAGTTATATCCATGACACATTAGCCTAAGCTAACCTAATAACTAATTAAGACTAACTACTGAATTAATGAAAACTACCTAAACTAATTAAAAACAACTAATAACAACCATAAAGAAACAATGAATTTAGATCAGTCAAGTCCAAACAAAAGCAAAAAATTAAACTAATATCTTACAATTACAAAGCATAACAAAGATCAAAACCTATCCAATCCTAAAAATCATACTACTAATCGGACTATCATCAAGACGAACTAAAGCCAAACAAACAATCAAAAAGGGAAATCAAACACAAAATTGGAACACGAAGTCAGAACACACTGACCAAGACTAAAATGAAAATAAAAATAGAAATTAGCAATTATGAGATTTAAAACAGAAGAAGAAAAATAAACAAAAAAAAAGGAAAGAAGAAAAAAAATACTCACTGATATATGCCTTCCATTGGATTAGCTTCGAATTTGATTTTAAATTAATGTTATATGTTTATTTGGTCCGAAATAAACATAAAACATTAATCTAAAATCAATTGAACACTTGAAGCTCCCCAAACAGATTTGATTTCAAAACCCTAGGTTAACTATTCGACGAGTTCCGGTGATATTTGACGAAAACCAAGTGGAAATTTGGGATGAGGGAAGAGAGAAGATGATTTGGTTTTAATTTGGTCGGATTTGGGTGAGTTTGTATTTTGGCCGGATCTTAGATCTGAAATTCGAGACGACCGGCTAAGATTTGAAGAAAAGGGATTTGAGGGTTGGAAAGAGGAGGAAGAAAGGAGTAAGGGGTGTAATTTTGGGGCTATTTGGAGCATCGCCGCCGGCGGAGGCGATTTCTGGCCGGCGGTGGATGGCGGAGATGCGGTGGGGGCACGACGGAGGGCTGCCGACATTACAGGGAGGGGTGTATGAGGATGGAAGGTTGTGTCTAGGGTTTGTATTAGTGTATTTTGGATATTTTTATTTAAATGGGAGGATCAATGGGAGCCGTTGGATGATGAAGATGAGCGGTCCAGATTAAACGACGCCAAACAGAGTCGTTTCATTTTACTGAGGGGGGCAGGCCGAATTTTTGATGGACTGGGCTGGGGAAAACGGGTATTGGGAGGGGCTGAGGGGAAAATCGTTTGGGCCAGACCAACTTGGCCCAATTTTATGTCCTGATTCAATTATTCACTTTCCTTTTATTAATTTTCTTTTCTTTTCTTTTCCTATTTAATTGTTTTGTATTTTACTTGTTATTATTATTTTGTTTGTATTTTCTGATTTTATTATGCAAGACCCAAATCAAAATCTAAAATTATACTAATTAATTTCCAAAATCAACTAATTCCTAATTTAAAAGAAAGCTAAACCGAAATGTAAAATGTAGAATTTAAAAAACGCAAAAGGACTATTTTTTGTATTTTTCTCTTGTTTTAGTAATATTACTTGACAAAAATAAAAAATCAAATTTTAAATGCAAGTGTACTATTTTGTATTTTTTTATGAATTATAGCAACTAGCAATGCGCACAAAAATGCAAACATGACATAAAATAATGCAACTAATTCCTAAAAATTCAAATCATAAAAGAAAAATTCTAATTCTGAAGAAACTAGAGGAGTAAATTAGCGTGGCTAAAATCACGTGCTCACGTAATTAAAGGAACAAATTCAGTTTATGATAAGGAAAAAAAGAAGAATAATGCTTATGTCTTATATTTATAGCAGACATCTATTCTTTGAATAGTGCTTGGTAGTTAAATTTTCTAGAGGCAAACTCTGCCACATTCCTTTGAGTTTGCACTTATATACTATTGAATTCTATCTAATTACTATTTTTTTTTGATTCTGTAGGAAATTCTGGTGAGCAATTGAAAATGGTGGCCAAAAGACAATTTGATGAAGATTTTGGACTATTATAATTTTTGTTATTCCTGATACTATAGTAATAGATTTGGCTTTATAAAGTTAATTTCTAGTATGCACCTTCAAATATTGAAGTTCATTGCAAATACATGCATTTGAACTATTCTTTTATTATCTTCAATGTGATTGAGTGCTTGAGATCCCTACTTAAATGTGATTATAGAATATATACAAAAATTAATTTGTTGACCACAAAAGCATGGGTTGTGTAATAATAAAATATGCTTTATAGCTTAGACTAAAGTGTCATGCTTCGAAAGCGTGACTGTAGGAATTAGCAAATTTGTGGACGATATAGCAGCATAGCAAAAGCTATACTTTACAATTGTTGCCTAAGGAATAACAATGGCTACGCTTTTAAAGTGTTGTTAACTGTTACCATAGAGGGAGTAACAAGCGTGGCCTTTGTTACTCTTTAGGCTACACTTTTCAAGCGTGACTCCTAAAGCAACATTGGTAAAGCGTTATCTTAGGTCAAAGGTTACGCTCATTTAGACCATCCCTCGAAAAGCGTTGCTTTAGGTTAAAAAGTGTGGCCTTTGAGCAAAAGCCACACTTTTTTGTAGTTTAGGCAATACTTTTCAGATGTGGTTAAAGGCCTAAAATATTGTAGTGTATTATTAACAATTAAAGAGGAAATAATTATCGCCCAATACCTTAGTCAATATATAGGAAAACCAACAATCACTCAAATAATAAAACTCTAGCCCAAATTCCACACTAAGACTATGGACCATCTAATAGAGTAATATGCGTTTTATTGACGGGTATGCAAACCCCAAAGAAAAAGGAAATAACTAACACGAACTAGGTAAGTCTGAATCGAAAGCCTCCACGAACAATGCGGTGGCTCACCTCAGCAATAGGATCCACTCGAACAAACTCGTCAGCCTCTAGCTCTATCTCCCGCAACTGTATTTGCATAGAGATGCAGGTAAGGAGTGAGTTATACGTAAATATAACCCAGTAAGATCCTCGACCGACCACTTTAAATACCTCTGGAACAAGTGTTAGAAAATACAAACACACCACAACACGAATGATATAGTAAATATGATAATTATACATTAACTCAATATATGTGTGTCAACAGAGTTAACCAACAAGAATACCCACTAAGGACTTATCAATTGCAGTGAAAGAAATTTACCAAAACACTTACGAGTTCACAACGACACCGCAATGCCTCAAATATGTAACAGAGCATATACAATGCTCACTGAAGCATACACAATGCCCCAAATATATCAAGAAGCATACACAATGTTCGATGATGTACAAAGGCATACACAATGGTCCAACATCATGACGCACAACCGTATCAAACTCAATATTATGGCGCACAACCTTATCAAACCCAACATCATGGCGCACAGCCGTATCAAACTCAACATCATGGCGCACAGCCGTATCAAACTCAACATCATGGCGTCAGCCGTATCAAACTCAATATCATGGACGCACAGCCGTATCAAACTCAACGTCATGGCGTACAGCCGTATCAAACTCAATATCATGGCGCACAGCCTTATCAAACTCAACATCATGGCGCACAGCCATATCAAACTCAAAATCATGGCGCACAGCCGTATCAAACTCAACATCATGGGCGCACAGCCATATCAAACTCAACATCATGGCGCACAACCGTATCAAACTAAATATTATGGCTTACAACCGAATCAAGCTATCAAACTCAACATCATGTCGCACAACCGTATAAAACAATCAAACAACTTATAAAATAATAATTATTTTTTTAAATATATTTTGTATAAAATAATATATTTGCGGCTAGTCGTAGACCACCGATTCTTCCAAGCGCATGCTTGTCCCAACACATGGACCAGACATAGAAAACACACTTTCAAAATAGGTTTTAAAAAAAGCAAGTAACAAAGCTTGAAGTCTCACTTACGTTGCTAACGGAACGCTCCCCAACCTTGCAACGTTTAAAACACTGACCAAATAGCCCCCAACGACCTCAATCTATCCAAAATATTATTTAACAATGTCAATAATGCTAGTCGGGATCAACTCTCAATATCCCTAACTTTTAAACTCTTACTATTCTACCTATTAAATATTAAAGTTTTAAAGGTAGGCCCGAAAAATAAACATAGAGTATGAAATAGAATAAAATGATATTGTGGCTTATAGACCCAACAGTTTCGAAACCTTGAAAACTTGGTTTACTAACTCATATGGAAAGTAGCCACTGGAACATAAGTAATTAAAAACTATATTGAATCATTGTTTTCATAAACATGTATCCACTTATTACTGTCTAATTATAAATAAATCATTATCTCCTACTAGAAAGAAGTAAAACTGAAAGTGCATCTACAATGGTTTTCCACATAATACGTACTTTTAATTCCCTCAATTAACAGTAGCAAATTGTTTTCATAATTAATTCATGATGCCTTCCACTATTGCTTAAGTATTAACATTTATATTACACGCTAATATTATCACAAACACCAACTAAAAAGCACAAATATACTAATACCTGGAGCTTTCACAAGTACACCTATTCCTTTGCTCAAAAGTTAGAGCTCCTAATCGTGATTGTCAACGAAGACAATTCGTTGTCTGCAGGTCTCTTATGTACGCCGCCTTCGTATTCCAGATCCTCTTTACTTGTTAGGATTAAATATTAATATTCTAGTGCCTTAATGCTCTACTAAAAGGTGGGTAGCAATTGGATAAAATATCATGGCATAGCCAGTTTTCACACTAGTCAATGAAAAATAGCCAGCGTTTACCAAGTCAATAAAAAATAATCACTATTTTGCTGCAACAGGGACCGGTCCAGTATAATATACGGGAGTTCTGGTGCATTTGTGTACGATCTCCAGCATATTATGCTGGACCGGTATACTTTGGTAACTCCTGTAAAATTTGCGGGAGACTGGACCACCAGTGCTCCAAACTCCAGTATATTATACTGGACAATTATACTTGCTGGAACTCCCGTAAAATTTGCGGGAGTTCCAGCATAATTATACTTGAACTCCAGTAAAATTTGCAGGAGTTCCAGCATAGTTATCCTGGAACTCCCGTAAAATTTACGGGAGTTCAAGCATACTTATGCTGGAACTCCCGTAAAATTTGCGGGCGTATTTTTCTGAATTTTGAACAGTATTTTCGCTCAGATTTAAAGTGGCTAAATTTCGATGACTTTTGAAACTTGGCTATTTTTCAACGACCAGTGGTAAATCTGGCTATTTTTGAATTTCTCCCTAGAAATTGTGATGGCCGGGCCATGTACCTTACTTTTATTAACTAAAGCCCATGAGTATCCCACTGCCACATGTAATATGAACTGGCCAACTAGCAAATTTATTACTACATTATATTATATTATATTTATATTAATAAATTCTCTCCCACTAACTTATACTTGTTCCAATAGCTATAATAGAAATTAAATTTCTAGTCTCACAATTAATAAGACAAAAAATCGGATTATTACATTCTCCCCCACTTAAACAAGCGTTCGTCCTCGAATGAGTTATAAAGTGTACCTGACATATCAAACAATTGAGGGTACTTGCTTTACATATCTGCTTCAGACTCCCACGTAATTTTCTCTATTGGATGGTTACGCCATAATACTTTCACTGAAGCAATCTTTTTCGACCTCAATTGCTGCACTTGCCCATCAAGAATAGCTATCATACCTGTTTTAATAAGTCAAATTCTCATCAAGCTCTACCTCTTTGGGTTGAATTATCTCTCTCATTATGAACATATCGTCTTTCCTAAAAATCTCGTAACTCCTTCATGGTATCAAAATAAGTAATTTTTTATTTTTTTTCATCTTCATGATCTCCCTACCACTAACTTACTTGTCTTCGTAGGAATTTTGTTTACTTTAAGATGCTTGAAGACGTTTTCTTATGAACGTGAGCCCTTTATTTTCGTAGCTTGCAGAACCAACTCTCGACCTAATAGTTGTGACTTACTAGGTGATCGCTGCCGACTCAACGCTATACCAAGGTAGGAAGAGCGGGTCGCAATAGGTTTTATCCGAATAGTGATTCGGGATCGAATTTCCACAGGGAGCTAGTAGTGGAGTTGTATTATCTGTCTAGTCTAGAGATGCGGTTGTGCTTCTAATGACACTTCAAACATTTTTGATTTTCTTTGTTTTTATAACTACTATTATGAAACTAATGATTAAAACTAAATTATGATATTGGAGTATTGCTAAGTTGTATTTAATATAGAGAAATGCACTAGGGTCGTAATACTACCTAGGTGGTTAATCGATGGGTAGAAGTTACGAAGGGTAGATTGATATATTTGGGGCTTAGGCTATAATCGTTGCACAATTGTACCTATTCTTACACCTTTTGGTAGAGAAATAATTTTGCCCAATTGGCTCTCTCAAGACCAATTGGGTAGGCCAATTAGACCAAGGTACTAGGGTTCAAGTAGGGTGATTACTCTCTCGAGGTTTAACTCGTTAATTGGGACTGCCATTTCTCATGGGTCAATCCCAATTCCTTGTTGGGTCAATTTTGGGGTCATGGATTCTCTTTCTCAAGAAGAGTTGAACCCACTAAGCTTGACTCCATGTTTGCAACCACAAATTCGAAATTGAAACACAAAATCAACCCAAATAACAAACACCCAGTATCAATCTAACCCTAGATGGCAACACCCATCAATTACCCATACTAGGGTTGAGCCACAACCCTAGCTAATGGGTTTAGCTACGCATAATTAAAGAAGAAACAGAAGAAATAGATGAGGAACTAAACATATTAATTAATTACTAAGTAGAATCTACAGTAATAAAGAGCAAAAGTGCCAAAAATTCCAGGTGCACAGCTGCGTTCAGAACATAAAACTTGACCTAAAAAGGGTAAAATGTTTTGTTTATACTATGCTAAAAAAATGGATAAAAATACCCCTGCGGGATCAGCACGGACCGCGGCCGCGCTGGCTCTTGGACTCATGATTTTAGCTTTTCTGAAGTTGAGGACCGCGGACAGCGAGAGAATGCACCGCGGCCGCAGTGGGCATTTGCGCGGCCGTACATAAATGAACGCGTAACACATTGCTTGAAGTGGCCAAAACCTCAGCTCTCTAAATCTCGTACGCGCGAACACGCAAAAGTGTGGCGCGGCCGCTTGGCTTTAATCTCCAAATTTCTAGTCTCTAAACCTCATGTGTGCGGACCACGAAGCCTGACTGCAGACCGCGTTACAAGTACCGCACCCGCATTTCTTCCATCATGAGAATGCAAAGTCTCTGAATCTCCTAGTGCGGCCGCATTCATTTTTTCGCGGTCCGCACTAGGCCCTCTTTTCCTAATATTCACTTAGTCTTTGATACTTGAGCAGGTTTCACTCCATTTTGAGCCGATCTTTGACATTTGTCACTTTGTCGCTCAAACCTGCAATCAAGAACAATTTATAAGCATTTTGGGACTATTTTGTAGCAATTTGTAACCAAAGCAATAGCAAGTAGGGGTATAAACATGGTAAAATCCTAACTTATCAACTCCCCCAAACTTAAACCTTTGCTTGTCCTCAAGCAAACAAAATAAGACCCACCCCTTGAAGGGAAATCCAAGTAATTCCAGCTACCCTAAAGCAACCTCAACAAGCATCAATTGGGACTAACAATTTTTCTCAATACGAATGCATCATTAACACATTTAAACTTTGAAAACTTTGGATCAAGTGTGACACAAGAGCATCAAGAGTTGACACATTTCATCAAAGAACTTCTCTCAATTACTTTGGTCATTGTGGAACCCAAACTCACACATTCTCAACTTTCCCGGAGCGAACCTCACCCTTTTAGAGTATTGACACACAAAACGAGTTTGATAGAATTTCACTCATTTCTCTCAAGAAGAAGGTCACAAGTATGGCTCTGGGTACCATATGCTTGCCCCTTATGTAAGTATCTACTAATGTAGGTTCCCTTCAACTCAAGATCCTATAGGACTTTTGTGGAGTCAAATCTGAAGGCTTTTGGGTAAGGGGAGGACATGTTTTTATTCAAGTGGGTTCAATCTTCCCTTATGCACTTCTTTTGATTCATTTTGGCACAACTCTCTTGACTCTTTTGAGTATTTCACTTCTTTACAAAGGGTTAGAGAGACACATTGTCACTCTTTTTTATGCAATTCAAAACATTTATCCTTTTTCTTCTTTTTCCACACCTTTTTCACCTTTGTTTTCCTTGAATCCCTTTTTATTCTTGTTCACATTGGATTTTCCTTTTGTCTTTTTCTTTTCTTGCTTTTTTTCATTGGCTTCCTTTTTCTTTTGCTTTTGTACCTTTCCACCACTTTGTTTCCTTTCTTGTCTCTACCACTAAACTTAGACATTTTCCATTACTCAAGGGAAGATTTGGGTACCAAGAGAGGGTATCATTTAGAATGGGTATAGCTTGTAGTATTGGTTCTTGAAGGAAAAAAAAAGGTCAAGGCTCAAAAAGGTTAACTAGGGATCATTTCATTGGCAGGCCATGAAATTGTTCAACTTAACATTTGGATCAAGGAAAGCCTATAGTCACTTCTCAAGTCAAATTTCACCTATGATTTTGCCTCAACAAACATTCAGGGCAAGTTCTAGACCATTGGCTCGGGACTCGGACTCACAATTCGATTCCTCACCACAAACGCTAGGGAATTGCTAAAGACATCGAGTCGAGGGCCCACAACGACCTTAGTTACGATTCAAGCACACAATGGTCCGAAAAGACCACATAATGATTGTTTGGTCAACGCAAGAGTCTTAAAGCCACGACTTTCACCATCCTAAACACAACATTATGTCTTTGACCATGGGATCAAAGACAAATATATTAGGCCCAAGTGAAGCTTTGCTTGAGGTACCCTTAACTACAACTATCAAAAATAAAAGAAACGGACTCAAACCCTTAAGAAGGTTGTCACACCATCCATCATCGGGAAGAGCCAACCGGTTCACACAATATCCACCCTTGGAAAGAACCGCGGCCTTAAGAAAACCAAGGGCTTATTAGAAGCGTAAAAAATAACACAAAAGGCTACGAGCCTAACTATAAAGCTAAAAACGAAAAAATTTTGCGAAAATAGAAAATAGAATGAATATGTACCATGGGGGAGTAGAATATACAATGGGAGATGAATATGTATAGAAATGTAACTTTATATACAGCCCAAAAGAGAAAATAAAATGTAGAAGAAAAGTGGCTAAAGTGTAAAGTTATATAGCCCCAAAATAGAAAATCAAAGTAAAGCATAAACTATCAATCTGTATATACAGTCATCCATGGATAATCAAAACAAGTAGGGCGCACCCCCACGAATAAAGTTGGCATTGTCCTCAATGCCAATTATCAAAATAAGCATCAAAATCAAAGTAAAGGATATAGAGGCTCCCTAGGCCTGGTCCATCTGCATGGGATCATCAGTGGTCCCCAAGTCCTCCGTATGTGTGGGAGCCTCAGACTGGATCCCGACCTCCTGCTGCTCAACTATTCGGACTGGGACCTGCTCATGGACCGGCTGGATGCTAGATGCAGTATGTGGCAAACTGGAAGAGGTCTCCTATGGGACTGCCACCTCAATCACTGCATCAACTATACTAGGGAGCTTCCTCTTCTTCCTAGGCTGCCTGGGTGCCTGCTCCTGCTGTGGCTCTGCTACTGGTGCTGTTGGATCTGGGACTTGCTCCCGGAATAGCAAGTCTAGAGGCATCTAGTCTGCCAATAACTTGTCCATATCTGTCCTGAGCTACTTCACAGACTCCTTAGAAGCCAGTGTTTTCCTCATCTTCTTGTGCTCCTTAGCAAGCTCCTTCAGAGCCTTTCCATGTGACTCCACAACAGTAGTCAAAGTGGCCTGTTTCTTCATAATACTTTCCTGGTTCTCCAGGAGCTTCTTCAAAGTGTCCTCAATAGACTGAGGAATATGAGCTGGCAGAGGTGCTAATTAGGTCTAAATAGTGGAGGACAATGTGTACAACTTGGATGTTGCAGCTGACTTCCAGTTGTTCAAGCTAGCCAATGTCTGGCTCAACTGATGGGTAGTGAAGGGATGAGTCCTGGAAGATGGCACCCCCGGGCCCGCTGAAGTACTGGCACCAGTAGAAGAAGATGGTCCTGGAGGCAAGTCTACAACTGTAGTGGCAGCAGAATCGGTGGAAGGCACGGTAGAAGGCTCTATAGCAGCTGGCTCCTCAGACTGGCCAGTTGGGACAGAGGCAGGTGGCTTGTAGTTCTTGGATTTAGGGTTGTCCGAGCCCTGCATGCTGTACCAAAAGTAAGGATCCACAAGCTTGGTCTTGATGTCATACCTTTTCTTCTCCACCTCCAGATCCCTAAAATACATAGAAAGGGTGTTGGGAAAAGGGTAGTTCCGGTCATGCTCCTGTCCCACAGTAGAAATCACCATGGACATCACATTACCCACATTGATAGGGTACCCGACCATAATAGATGCAACAAGAATAGCCCGGGTAAGTGGAATAGTATTATCATGGGTAGAAGGGTCAAGCCGACTGCACACAAATGTCAACCACCCTTGAGCCTCAAAGTTGAAGGTGTTCCGGAATATTTTCTTCCCTACTTGCAGCCACTGTGGAATAGTACTTGGTATAGCTAAGAAATGGGCCAACCAAGGACGGACTTCCTACCCCATCCCTAACTTTGATAGATAAAGCGACTCATCCTTATCTCAGAACCCCAAATAGTCATTCAAGGAGTTTCCATCAAACAACACTACTTTGTCTCTCACTTTGGTCACCTTAGTATCTTGACAATGTGAGCCACGATAGAATACAATTCCCCAACCATGTGCTCATTTGCATCTATGCACTTCTTCGATAAAAACTCCCAGCCTTTTCTAGTTCGGAACTCCCTTTGCACGTTCGGGTTGTGGGGTAAAAGGTCAGTGTCAGTAAAACTTCTCTCCGGTATCAACTTCCTCACCGGCCAACCACTCCCTAAACTTGTGAAATGCCACTTGATTGACAAATCAATCTTCCCATACTTCACGTTTTCTAGTTCTTTCAATACCCCCAATTTGAGGCTCACCTCCCTCATCTTTGCCTGCACTCTCCCCAGATAATGAAGATGTGGGGGAGGTGGAGTATTTCCTACTATCGGTTGCGGACTCGTCATAAGAATCCGAGACTACATTCACTGGTCTTTTGGAGGTGGGTGATGGTGGAGGGGTATCAACTAGGTAGAGGGGGTCGGTTATGTGAGTTGGGATTTAATATGAGGGTATGCTTTAAGAGGGCACATACTCAATCCTCGACGAATGAGAACCAGCCTTATCAGCAGCTTTTATCAATTTCCGGGTCTTTTGTATGTTCTCCCGAGCCTGGGGAGTGAGTTTCGCTATTCTCTTGCCTTTACCCCCTCGGGAGGAACCACCTCTCCCAGGTTATTGTGATTGTTTGCCGCCATTTTGTCTAACCATTATCTGCAAAGATAAGCATCTAACATTGTTAGTTAAAGCACATACAGTAAAACAGGTGAATGAAACAGGTTGAGGACACAAGTGCAGAACAGGTTGCAGTATATAGCACCGCGGACCGCACAAAAGTGACCGCGGTCTGCGCTAGGCAAACACCCCAAAACATACTATTTGAATCTCCCACCGCGAACCACATAAAATGGGGACGCATCCGCGGTGCACAAAAGAGCAATGCGGCCACGCTGGGAACATTAAACATGCAACAAAAGAACTCTGCGGTCCGCACATAAATGCAATGCGGACCGCGTCAGGGCAGCGCGGTCACACAAAAGCTATCGCGGTCTGCGCTAATCTAGGGTTAAGGAACTAAGTTAGGGTTTCATGCTTTCGATTATTTTAGTTAAAATTTTAACTCCTACTTGTCTCTAATCAGTTACCCAATCCTTAAGCATGTTTAGCACACAAAAACGAGCAAGGAATCTAACCTAAACTAGTAATTCAAAGAAAATTGAGAAGAAAAAGAGAAGTTACACTACTACGCAACAAATGAGATGAAAACTTAGAAATTAATTAATCATGAGTCATGAGATGATACGAGATTGGTGAAGAAAGAGTGCAATTAATCCAATCAAGCAAGAAGAACGGGCTCAGAAAATGAGGAACAGTAAAATTAGGGTTCTGGGTTTTCAAAGTGCGAAAAGGGTAAAATGATACCCTTGGTCTCTTTTTATAGACACCCAATGGGGCCCGTACTCACCTACCAGCGCGGCTTGGGTTTATTCATTGCAGCCTTGCATTAAGCAACTGTCACGATCCAAACCCGGTCGTGATGGCGCCCAACCCTAAAGCTAGGCAATCCTGACCAACAATCGCTCCCAATTCAACAATAAATCTAAAAACCAACAATTTAAGGAGAATATATTAATTTTAGAACAATATTCCAATATTTGTAGAAGAATAATACCGAGAAATACGAAGTCTGATAAAATACTCCCAAAAGATCTTGGGTCACGAGTCTGGAGCCTCTAAAACAACTGAATAACAATATCTGAACGAACAATACTCAAGTCTGGAAATGTATATATATAGATAAAACTGAAATAGGAAGAGTAGTCAGGTCCTGCGAACGTCAAGCAGCTACCTCAACAACTCGGATGAACTCTGAAGACAACGACTGCTCAGCTATGCCTCCGGTGTATCTGAATCTGCACACAAGGTGCAGGGAGTAGGGGTGAGTACTACCAACTCAGTGAGTAATAAGCATATAAAATGTCTGAAGATAAGAAATCCACGAAATGCCACAAAGTAAAGCTAAAACTAATAGTCCGACACCTTAACTACGAACTAACAGCAAAGCAACATCAAATATAACAGTCAAGTATAATGCAAGGATGCAATTCAATGCACATGAACACACTGTGGCGTATAGCCCGATCCATTTAACGTCGACGACGCTCACTGGGGGTGTGTATAGACTCCGAAAGGGCTCCTTCAGCCCAAGCGCAATATAATCATAACATTTGCTGCGGCATGCAGCCCGATCCATACTCAGTCCACAATATGCATATGAGTCACGTAACAGATTCAATTAATTTCCCAATTTCCAATTTATTAAGAAGAATATACTTTAGATATTTAACTTCAGGAAAAGTGACTTAGCATTTCATAACAGTGATTAAACACAGGACTGAGATCAATGATTATACAAATCATGCTATCACAATGATATTCATCCTCTAAGGATACTACAGGTCGGCACAAGGCCCCAAACATGGCATTAAGCCCAGATATATTCAACACAGGGTGCGTATCAATTGCCAATATATAATTATTATTGTTCGGGATGGACCAAGTCATAATCCCCAGTCATAACCAATCCCGAACCTCCCATGGGATGCGAGTCACGCCCTAAATAGCGTCACAATGTGATAAGCCGGGGTTTCAAACCCTCAGGCCATCATATATACCAACTACTCACCTCTAACCGGCCGTAGAATGGTCCGCAATGCCTTTTCCTTTCGTATCGACCTCCTCGCGCGTCGAATCTAGTCAAAACCACATCGAATACATAAATACGGGTTAAAGAAACATAACCCAATCAAAATAACTCGAAAAGTACTAAAATTGACGAAGTTCATAAAACCCAAGCCCCGAGCCCACTTCTCGAAAAATTCCAAGAATCATACCAACAGATTCCTCGTCTCGCCACGAGTCCGTACATATAAAGTTTATCGAAAATGGGCCTCAAATGATCTTTCAAATCCTAAAATTTTATTTTCAAGAACAAAGCCCTAGTTCTTCATAATTTCTACCCAATTTCATGAATTTGAGTGTTGATTCTTGCAAAAAATAATGTTTTCTAGTCAAGAGACTTACCTCCAAGCAATACCCATTGAAAACCCTCTTCAAATCGCTCAAAAACCTCTCTTGGCGGAGTACAAATGGTGGAAGTATTATGAGGGTCGCGACTGAAATTTTAACCCTTAAACTGTTCTGCCCAGACGTCTCCTTCTATGCGATCGCATCAATAGCATTGCGATCGCATAGACCAAAAATGCT
>MU670577.1:20760-40915 GCA_026770625.1 Nicotiana glauca
GATTGTTTTCCTAAGTCATAAATCATCCCCCGAAACTAGTCGAATTATCAAAAATTTATTCCGAGCCTTCTAACTCATAAGTCAACATTCAATTGACTTTTCCAAACTAACCATCTCAATAAGAGACCAATTGTCTCATTTCTAACCAAACTCTATCCGAATTACTTCAGATTCTCCAAATACATATAACGAAACATATAGAAGCATAAAATGGGAAAAACGGGGCGGTAACTCCCGTAACGACGAGTCGGGTCATTACAGCAGCCCACGCCGACTGCACAAACATGACCGCAGCCGCATGGAAAACTTCAGAGAGCACAATAATTTTGCCAGTGCGGACCGCGCAAAAATGCACCGCGGCCGCACTGGCAAACTTTAGAGACTATGAAAACTTGGCTCATGCCAGCGCTGACCGCAAAAACATGCACCGCGGTCGCACTTACAAACTTCAGAGACTAAAATTTCTTTCCTTTTGTTTTGCACTGCTTCAACACAATCCCTGCAACATCTCACAAGCAATTAGCTCAAAAATCCTAAGCTACAAAGAAAATAAAAGAGAAAGAAAAAGACATGGGTTGCTGTAGACATGTGATTTTTGACCCTCCCCAAGATTTTACACGTTTTTGTATTTAAATATTTACTTTAGGTCTAATATAGTTATTTTAACTAGTTTTACCCCTTTTACTTTATTTTATCATAAAAATGAAAATTACAAAAAGATTTCTTCTTTTTAGTTGCTTTTAGTTTATATACCTTTCGAAAACCAAAAAAAAAAATTTACTTTATCTTTATTTTTACATAATCTTAAAAATACAAAAAAAAAATATGTTGCATTTGCATTTAGGATTTAATTTTGCATTTAAATCAGTTAGTAATTTATCTGCTTTACAAAAAATCGAAAAATCGAAAAAATAGTTTATTTTGCATTATTTAATTTTTAGATTTGAATTTTGGTTGGTTTTCCTTTAATTTGGTTGTAATTAGTTGTAATAATTATTAGGGAAATCAATTTAATTTTTTAGGATAATTTGGGTTAGGAATTGATTTAGATTTTTATTTAAAAAAATAACGAAATCTAAAAAAGAAAGTGAAGAAACTCCCATCTAATAGAATCCCAATTTCCCCACCCCTCGCGTTACTCTACCAATAATGCACACACTCACACTCCACTTTTACATTTTCCTCCACTCACAATCCCACATCCCCACTCCAATCCAATCATAATTCCACTAAGCCAATTCCCATATTCCTTCACTCAAAACCCACGTTCTCCACTCCAAATTGGAGGAACAAAAAATTACCAATTTTTTTCTCTATAAAGAGACAACAAAGACTTAGTGAAAGGGTGACAGACAAAAACAGAAGTTTTCTTATCTTCTTCATTGAAAAAAAAAAGCCAAGAAGGGGTATACACTCTATATATATTGGAGATAATGGATATACACTCGATATACACACTCGATATACACTCGATATACACGAGCATCCATAAACGACCTCAACCCATGATTATGTTTGATTTTCTATTTTTTTTTTCTAAAAATTCTAGAAAAACAAAAAATATTTCTATTTTTTAGACTTCAGGTGGTTCGTTTTCTTTTCAAAAAATGTTGTTTATCATCTCTGATTTCGGATTTGGTTTCAAAAAATGGATGCGAGTTGAGGTTTGAAGCTGGTTCAGTTCGTTGTTCGGAGGTTCAAATTTGGGGTTTCGATTGAGGTTTTTGTTTGTTGCTGTTGGTTCTCGTCGAATCTCTGGAATCAGAATCTGTGTACTCGTCGCTTCGTTACTGATTCTTGAAGAGAATTTTGGCTTAGCAGGTTTATTTCCGTATCACTTTTCTTTGTGTGAACTTGTTTTGGTAATTTGAGATTTAGAATAGTTGTTTATGTTTAATTTCCTCTCGAATCAAGGTTTATGTTCTATGTTGATTACGTGTGAATCCATACTAATGATTTTTCGAATATTCACTTCTTTTGTTATTCTTCACAATCTGTTTTCCCATTATGCTTTTGTGCTCCTTAATGTTTTTGTGGAATGATGCTCTGAAGAAATATAGAAGCTAACGCCCAGGTAATTATGGTTCTTGCTTATATATTTTTTCAGTAAATAATTTTGATTGTTTGGTAATTAGTTTTTTAATTGGCCAGTTCTTTATGTTGATTATTTTTATAAGGGAAGCCATTTTTCTTAATCTATTAAAGAGGTTTTGAAAGGATGGAGAGATGGCCATAAAGTCTTTCTATATACTGTTTGGTAATTATATAGATTATTTTTTTGTTTTGAATACTCCACTAAATATAGTGTTTTATCACTTTTAATAGGCTGATTAATTATCTGCTAGCTTTTACGTGACATTTTTATATGTCCAACAAGTTGCCTTTCAGAAATCAAAAGTTTTGTTCGAAGAATATACTCTTGAATCTGCTCATGCTGAGGTGCTGAATATACTCTTGAATCTAGACATATCGCCCGTTTATGAATTGGAGGTGAGCCACATTAGGTGACACACATAATTTATGGCTCTCACTTATTTGATTTTAACTCTTTAGAAATCGAGGCGCACCATTTAGCGAACTTTCCATGGCCCTAGCAAACCTAAAAATGCGTAGTTGCTTTAGACGCCCTATTTTAAATTACCTTCCTAAACTCGAGTGCGCATTTATTTGATCCAAATTCAAATCTTAACAATGTTAGATAAATTATGTTGAGAGTTGCAGGTGCATTTATGTGACGCGGTTCGAGACGTATTTTAAATAACGTTGCAATTTTCCTTTAAAAATAATTAAATAAAGCAGTTAAAGTTAAAATTAAACAATAGGTTAAAACATGTATTAAAATTAGATAATAGGCCAATTATAACAGTTGAGCGATTGTACTAGAACTACAGAACTCGAGAATGCCTAATACCTTCTCCCGGGTTAACATAATTCCTTACCCGGATTTTTGTGTTCGCTGACTGTAATATAGAGTCAATCTTTTCCTCAATTCGGAATTTGAACCGATGACTTGGAAAACCATAAAATTATCCCAAGTGGCGACTCTGAATCTTTAATAAATAAATCCCGTTTTGATTGTCACATAAATTGGAGAAACTCCCTTTATATACTATCCTTGGGGTAGTGTAAAAAGGAGGTGTGATAGTTGCCTCCCAAGAAGCGACTGATTTAACGTCGCGGCACTACGCATGTTACCATCACATCACTTCAAATGAATGAGTGCCACCACGTGGCTGTCATCAAATTTCCCCAAATAGTGCTTGACACGATGCCCATTGACCCGAAAAATTTCACCATTTTTGTTCTTGAGATCAAGAGCACCAAAATGAGTCACACATACAACTTCAAATGGCCCACTCCACTTTGACTTGAGCTTTCCCGGAAATAACCTAAACCGAGAGTTGAAAAGAAGAACCATATCACCAACCTTGAATTCCTTTCCCCGAGCATATTTGTCGTGAAGATACTTCATCTTGTCCTTATACAAGGATGAGATGGATTAGGCATGAAATCTAAACTCATCAAACTCGTTTAGTTGCTCAATACGGAGATTCGCCGCAACATCCCATTCTAAGTTCAACTTCCTCAAGGCCCACATAGCCTTGTGCTCCAATTCCACAGGAAGATGGCAAGCTTTACCAAACACTAACCGGTACGGAGACATACCAATTGGGGTCTTGTAAGCCGTCTGATAGGCCCAAAGAGCATCATCCAATTTCTTCGACCAATCGGTCCTATTAGCATTTACCGTCTTGGACAAGATACTCTTTATTTCTCGATTAGAGAATTCCACTTGAACACTAGCTTGAGGATGATAGGGGATGGTCACTTTGTGATTTACTCCATAATTAGCAAGCAATGAGTTGAAAGCCTTGTTGCAAAAGTGAGACCCCCCATCACTAATGATAGCACGAGGGGTGCCAAACCTTATGATGATACTCTTTTTCAAGAATTCCGCAACACTCTGGGCTTCATTGTTAGGTAAAGCCACAACTTCAACCCACTTTGAGACATAGTCCACCTCCATGAGAATATAGGTGTTCTCACAAGAGCTCACGAAAGGACCCATGAAATCGATATCCCAAACATAAAAAATATCCACCTCGAGAATCGTATTGAGTGGCATCTCATCCCTTTTTGAAATTCCGCCGACTCTTTAGCATGCATCACATCTCTTGACCAAATCACTAGCATCCTTAAATAAAGTCGGCCAATAGAAACTGCAACTCAAAACCTTTGAAGCTGTCCTCACCCCTCCATGATGGCCACCATAGGGATAGGAGTGACAAGCCTCAAATATGCTCAATTGTTCACCTTCCAGGACACATCTTCTTATCACACCATCCGTGCAAAGTACGACTCATCCCAATAAAAATCCAAACTATCCCATTTGAGTTTCTTCATTTGGTTGGAAGAGAGCTCACACGGGACAATTTCTGTCACAATAAAGTTGGCGATGTCCTCGAACAAGTTACTAAGTCAGATGATCTTTCAGGTCTCCGGTACGTAGCCCCCTCCTCGACTCGAATTGTTTGCTCGGATACACAGTTTAGAACAAATACCCAGGTTTCAAACCTAGAATTTCAGCCTCATGCTGGATCCCTAGTAGGAACGTTTGTTTGCATCATGCGTATTTGACTTTGGAGGCTCAACACAGGGGTTGGGTCTGTCTAGGACAGGTATACCAAAATTGAAAACAGACCATCCTGATGCATCTTACGTACTGCTTGTGCATTTATTTACTTCGGACTTGCATGCTGACCGGCTTTCGAATATTTGGAGAAAAATGAAAAAAAAGGAGAGAAACAACGGTATGAGGGTTAAAGAGAGATAATTACATGTTTTGGAAAAACCAATATCCAAATAATGTCGAAACTCTGCCAAATTGTTTTGGGGAAAATGAAGAAAAAATAGAATGAAAAAAATGTATTTGTTTTCAAAAAGGAGTCTTGTTTTATTTACCAATGAAAAAAAGAGTCTTGTTTTCAAAAATAGTTTGTTTTGTTTGGCAGAACTACGTAAGTTTGATTCTCACCGGATATGTGATATGTAGGCAACCCATATCAGGTTCAACTATTCTGAAAATTAGGGGTAAATAAATATCACAATTTTTCCATAATTAAGGTGATATCATTCTTGTCCAAAATAGCCGAATGTCCCCAAAAAGACGCCAGAAGGCCATTTTTGCAAGAACAACCGCCTTTGGTCATTTCTCAAAATTTTTGGCCGGTTAGCAAATACAGCATTTAAATCTTCTTCGAAGTGCTGAAAGGCCGTATTGAAAAGACCAGATATTTTTATGAAATTTTTGATAAATAGTGATGATTTTTTAAAAAAAAAAAAAAAAAAAGAAGAATTTTTTTTTTGTCAGTCATAGTCTATTACTCTATTTTTAAGCTGTATTGCCATTTTGATGTTAGAGTCTTTTAAAGTCCATCAATTTTGTAATTAAATGTGTCGTTATAATAAACACGTTATTCTTTTATGGAAAAGTTGAAAAAATAAAAAAAAAGATTTTTGCACTTATCTGCCAGAACTACACACGGTCTGATTCATGTGGGGTCATGATACTTAGGCAATCTCCATAAGATTCGACCACAACTAAAAAAAGAGAAAAAAATCAAATAAAGAAAAATAAAAGGGAATGGACCAAAGAAAAGCCGGGATGACGCAACCAACCAAGCTAATGCATAATAGAAATGGTTAACTGCTTAGGTGCATTCCATCCCTAATGTATATTTGCCTATATGTTAAAAGCCCTACCAGGATGCCCTTATTTTGTTCCTATTTCCTCTCAATTCCAGAAAGGTGGTTGGTTTGTGGTTATCGAAGTAACTCCTCTCCACAACATAAAGCCAACAGGCAATGACGGATAACAACAATATTTGGCTGGTTCATACCGATGCCCGAAAGCAGTTGGTTGAACAGGACACAAACTTGGCGGATGATGCAAGAATGTTAAGATAGAAAATACCAAACATGTATCAGGCTTGGATGGTTGGGAGGGCACCACCACCGCCACCACCTAGTTTCTCAGGTGCTGCCTTTACCCAAACTTTGGCATCTCCCAATCACCCCAGTATCTCCATCACTCTTCCTCCAAGTTCTGGGAAGTTGAAGAACACAGAACAGTCCTTACAGAACGTGCAAGGGACGGGAGGCCAAGGCAGCATGTCTTACCAGGGGTTGTGTACACTCCCTGATGTCCACCTGCTCACAAGGTTTAAAGTACCAAAATTCGACTTGAATGAGGAGTGTGAGGATCTGGTAGTCCATCTGAGTGAATATTGCAAGGAAATGAGGAATGTTGGCGAGAAAGACGATTTGCTAATGGCTTACTTCAGTAAAAGCTTGACTGGGGCAGTCTTGGAATGGTATAATCGTCAAGATGTCGGTAAGTGGCATACATGGGATGACATGGCTCAAGATTTTGTGCGACACTTTCAGAATATTATAGGAATCGTCCCAGACCGCTCTTCTCTATATCAGCTAGGAAAGAAACCCAAGGAAAGTTTTAGGGAATTTTGGTTCAGATGGAACGAACAAGTTGCTCGGGATAGTCCTCCTGTTGATACAAAAGATGTTGCTGAGTCCCGCCAACGACAGGATCCAGTGGGCATTCTTGCTAGACGCTTTCAGCCTCAATACCAACCCCATGAATATCCCCGAACTCCACATAATCGACCCCAGTGTTATCCTACGAACAATGTTCGACCATCTGTCCAACCACTGGGTCACTCCATAAGGCGAGCACGAGCACCGCAAAATCCCTACCAACCTTCACAAAATTTCCAGGTACCTTATAGCCTACATTCAAGCCAAGGGTGTAGAAAGGAACAAAAGTTGTAAGATAATTTTACACCAATAGGAGGGTCCTATGAATGTTTGTTTGAGAGATTAAAGCATTACGACATGAACACACCTATTCCTCTAAATTATATAGACCCACGTGCGAGAAGTTTTGACCCTGCTAAAAGGTGTGAATACCATTTCAATGCCCAGGGGAACAATGTTGAGGATTGTCGTGCTTTGAAAAGGGAAATAGAAAGAATGATTCAAGAAGGAATAATTGTAATCCAAGGTGGTAATACCCCAAGTGTCACACGTAATCCTCTACTGGTACATGACCACACACAAATTGTTGGAATGGTTGGCAATGACAAAGGGTTGGTCAAAGGGGTCAAGGAGCCGCTTGGTAAAATTAATGCTGAAATTGGTAATGGACTTGGCAATATTGATGCAGAACTCAGTGGCTAAGATGTCGTACTTGGTAATTGGAAAGACTCTCCATTTCTTGGTCAACTGGAGTGGAGTTTTGGTGGCTTATTTTGTTGTCATTTATGTTGGCCAGGTTATTTTAGGGTTATAATCTGGATATTGTCTTGTAAATCAAACCCTTCTATCATTTTATTTTGTCCAGTTCCTTTGGTCATAGTATCTCATTTGGTGTTGTCTAGGTTTGTTCTAAGGATTGTACCCCAGTTTATTGTGCTTGTTTTGTTGTAGGAACTCTTTCCCCGTCCGTCTAAAGCAATTCTCTATCTTCTATTATTTCTAGTCATTTTCTTTTGTTTAGTTCTCTCCTATTTATAGCTCTTTTCATGTTGACTCTAGTGACATGACATGCACGCATAATTCTAAGCCTAATCTTAAAGGTTAATCATAAAGCAATCTGGAAGATGATAGGGGCACTTAAGGGAAATAAAAATAGATTGATTGCTGCCGACTCAACGCTACACCAAGGTAGGAAGAGCGGGTCGTAATAGCTTTTACCCGAATAGTGGTTCGGGATCGAATTTCCACAGGGAGCTAGTAGTGGAGTTGTATTGTCTGTCTAGTCTAGAGATGCGGTTGTGCTTCTAATGTCACTTCAAACATTTTTGGTTTTCTTTGTTTCTATAACTACTATTATGAAACTAATGATTAAAACTAAATTATGCTATAAGAATATTGCTAAGTTATATTTAATATATAGAAAGGCACTAGGGTCGTGACACTACCTAGGTGGCTAATCGATGGGTAGAAGTTTCTAAGGGTAGATTGATATATTTGAGGCTTATGCTATAACCGTTGCACAATTGTACCCATTCTCACACCTCTCGGTAGAGAAAATAATTTTGCTCAATTGCCTCTCTCGAGACTAATTGGGTAGGCCAATTAGACCAAACAACTAGGGTTTAAGTAGGGTGATTACTCTTTCGAGGTTTAACCCGTTAATTGGGACTGCCATTTCTCATGGGTCCATCCTAATTCCTTGTTGGGTCAATTTTGGGGTCAGGATTCTCTTTCTCACGAAGAGTTGAACCCACTAAGCTTGAATCCATGTTTGCAACCACAAACTCGAAATTGAAACACAAAATTAACCCAAATAACAAACATCCAATATCAATCTAACCCTAGATGGAAACACCCATCAATTACCCACACTAGGGTTGAGCCACAACCCTAGTTAATAGGTTTAGCTACACATATTTAAAGAAGAAACAGAAGAAATAGATGAGGAACTAAACATATTAATTAATTACTAAGTAGAATCTACAATAATAAAGAGCAAAAGTGCCAAAAATGGCTACAATCTCGTTCCTAGGTGCACAGCTGCGTTCCGAACATAAAACTTGACCTAAAAATGGTAAAATATTCTATTTATACTAGGCTGGAAAAACTGGACAAAAATACCTCTGCGAGGTTAGCGAGGACCGCGCAAAAAGGACCGCGGCCGCGCTGGCTCTTGGACTCATGATTTTAGCTTCTCTGAAGTTGAGGACCGCAGACCGTGAGAGAATGCACCACGGCCGCGGTGGGCGTTGGCACGGCCACACTTAAATGAATGCGGAGCGCATTGCTTGAAGTGGCCAAAACCTCAGCTCTCTGAATCTCGTTTGTGCGGATCGCGCAAAAGTGTAGCGCGGCCGCGTGGCTTCTCCAAATTTCTAGTCTCTGAACCTCATGTGTGCGGACCGCGTAAAAGTGTAGCACGGCCGCGAAGACTGACCGCAAACCGCGTTCCAAGTACCATGCCCACGTTTCTTCCATCATGAGAATGCAAAGTCTCTGAATCTCCTAGTGTGGCCGCATTCATTTTTGCACGGTCCACACTAGGCCCTCTTTTCCTCATTTTCACTTAGTCTTTGAAACTTGAGCAGGTTTCACTCCGTTTTGAGCCGATCTTTGACATTTATCACTTTGTCGCTCAAACTTGCAATCAAGCACAACTTGTAAGTATTTTGGGACTATTTTGTAGTAATTTGTAACCAAAGTAATAGCAAATAGGGGTATAAACTTGGTAAAATCCTAACTTATCACGAGAGGCCGACTTGATACTTGCTAGGGTCAAATAATGTGAGAAGAACTTATAATAAGCATAGATAGCACAAGTTATTAGCATTTAATAATCATGAGATAACAGGTATTTCCCAAGTGTTATCATGGATATTCATCAATATTTCAAGTAGATATGAAATTCAGTCCACAGAGAAATGCAAAGCAAAACATGTGCAAGTAAAACCGAGGGACGTACAACTCGATCAAACGTAAAAGTAAATTGTGCACTACCGAGGGTCGAACGGCTCGAACCATAGATGCATTTATTACCCTGCTCACGAATCACATGTGCGACGCGGTCAAATATAAATTAGCTCATCAACAAGCAAACAATAATATATATATGAGGAGTAGTTATTCACAGGAATACCCAAATATTCTCTTTTAAAAGACCAAACAGGATACGGTTCCTTCACTAGTCTTATTTACCTTAAATAAAATAATTTATACAAATCCGAATTTATCATCAAGTTACAAGAATATCACGTAGAGCATGCTTATGGGTCCTAGATTACCTGGACTTAACGTAATAGCCACTACGCACGGACTCTCGTCATCTAGTACGTACGTAGCCCCCGCATATAATGGCAATTAATTTAATTATAAATACCTATGGGGACAATTCCCTCTTATAAGGTTAGAAAGAAGACTCACCCCTCTTCAAAGTGCACTTCCAATACAAAGAACGAGTTCAAGCCCTCAATTCGGAGCCGAACGATCCCAAATAGTTAAACAAAGTAAGAACTAGTGAATATAGACTCACAAGATCAAATTCTAGCTATTTAAGCAATTTCTCAACCATTAACACAAGTTTTCTAAAATTTGACCCCGGGCCCACGTGCCCGGATTCTGAGATTTTTCGAAGGATGTTGTGCTCTACATCCTAAGGATTAATAATATATGATTTCTAATTTATTCTATAATAAATTTTGTGGCTAAATCTAACTTTTATTAAAACCCTAGGTTTTTACTCTAACCCCCATGATTTCACCTTAATACTAGTGTTTAATCTACCTAAGACATAATTATTAAACTAGAATAGGTAGAACAAACTTACCTCAATATGCTAGGTGAAGTTCTTCTCTCAAAGCTCTAAAATCGCCCAATGGAAGAGTGAAAAAGTGATAAAAATAACTTAGAACCCGTATTAATGAACCTCACTGCTTTAGCAATTTTTGCATCTGCAGTCAGGGGTCTGCATCTGTGGTCCCGCATCTGGGGGAAATGGAACGCATTTGTGAAATGGGCCAAAACAGGTGGGATCGCTTCTGCGGTCTCAAGGCCGCATCTGCGCAGCCTCTTCTGCGGTTCCTGGCCTGGCTGCCCTGGGCCGCTTCTGCGGTCTCGCACCTGCGGCCCACCAACCGTAGGTGCGGTTATGACAGAAGCAGCAAACTTCAGCTCTTCTAAAAAAATTCCACTTTCCTCGAGCCTCGTCCGATTGATGCTCGGGGCTCCCGGGCCCCTCCGAATATACCGACAAGTCTAAAATCATGAGACAGACCTACTCGAACTTTTGGAACCCCCGAAACTATGCTAAATCTAGGAATCATCCCCTAAAACTAAATAAATAAAACTTATGAACTTCAAGTTATTAATTTTCCTCCAACGGGCCAAAATGCCCTTAAACTACTCGGATTGACACCAAATTTTACAGGCAAGTCTTAAATAATATTTCAGACCAATATCGAGCTTCGGAACCAATATACGAGTCCGATACCTATGAAATCAATCATTAATTAGTTTCTTTAAATCCTTAAAACTTGAGATTAACAATTTCTAATAAAAATTCATTACTCGAGCTAGGAACCTCGGAATTCAATTTCGGGCATACGACCAGATCCCATATTTTCCTACGGACCCTCCGGGACCATCAAATTACGAATACGGGTATGTTTGCCCAAAATGTTGAATAAGGTCAAACCTAGCTTTTTAAGGAATTAAATGGGCATATTTCACTCCGAACTCTTCCAAATCCCGAACCGACCATACCCGCAAGTTGTAAATTAGCTAGAGCAAGCATGAAGAATTTTATTTATGGGAACAGAATTCTAAAAAGCAAAATGATCGGACGGATCGTTACATAAATGCTGCAAATTTTCCATATGATGGTGGAGGAAATCGAATGAACACATAAATATCTCACATTTTTAAGCACTGCTCAAATCAGTTGTCCAAGAACATAATCCAAATCGATATCAACTTAAAAAGAAAGACATAAAAGATTCTATAATATAGCCTACAAGCATTATTCAATAGGAGAAGGTACTTCGTCATCTTAAGAAAAAGTGGGACTAAATTGAATTCAAGTTTAAAGTATTTCAATTTATATTAAATTTATTCCATTTATTTCTTTTAATTCTAAAGTAGAATTTGTTTAGAAATCTTTTTTAATTATTTTTACCAAAATATCATATAGATTTGTGTTAAGAATAGTGTAATTAACATTTAGCCTTCATGCTCATTTATCATCGGGTTTTAGTATCCTTTTATAGTGAGAATTTTGATAACCTTAGAATTTGCTACTCTATTATTGGCTTTCACATTTCAAATCTCCACCTGAAAATAAAAAATATCCTTTCACGTAAAACCAATAGACACTGACGTATGGTACAATCTTAGGGGTCGTTTGGTTTGAATATGACTTATGATGGGATTAGTTATTATGGTATTTGTTTGCTCAAAAGTTATCGCATACTTTATGAGTGAAAAAAAATATAAATGAATTACGGTAAAATCATATCTAAACATAATAATCCATTAGACCAGATGAAAGAAACGATAATAAGTACTCAGAATTAGGAGGAGAAACATTAAAAGCTTTTATTGATAATATTGGTTTGGTCTGCCTCTCTATGAAGAGGTTCAGAGCCTTACAATAGTGTTTCCCTTTCCCATAGTATGGGTATTTTTTTGTCTCTCCTCTCTCTCCCTGGTGAATAGTGGTGAAAAAGAAGCCCCCCCTTTCTAGGGTTTCCTCTCTTGGTATTTATAGCTATGAGCTTCGTGAGTTGGTAATAAATTGTCTTGACCACATTGGGGTTGCGCCTTCATGATGGCATGTGGGCCGTGGCCTTATTGATCGAATCAGATAAGGGTTAAGTACCGTTAATTCTGAGTGGTCGTACCACTTATTAATCGTGAATCAACTTAAGGCGGGATTAACTTCGTTAACTATCGTGGGGTCGGATTCTGACCCATACAGTTAGTCCCTCCGCTTATCGAGATCGTGCCTTGGTCGAAATCGATGAGTGGACTTCATCGACTGTGGTTTGAGAAACTCATATAGGGAGGTCGACTGTCGCTTCGGTCGAGGTCGAATTCCCTCTGGCGATGGCCCTTAGCCTTGTAGAACGTTAGTGTTTTGTTACCATGTTATCAAGTCGTCGTTTGATCAAGATTGAATGCTTCTTCTTGGCGAAGGCACTTGACCTTTTAACTTAATTCGAGTGAGATAGAGCTTCGTTGCGCTCTGATCCTCACATTTGTCTGGGAGCATAGCCGTCGGCTATGGTGGACGGGCCGTATGTGGTGCGGCCGAGGGGAGTAATGGTACATTTGGTACGTACTTGGCGACGTCCAAAGTTTTGAAGGTTCACGGAATATCTCTTCAGCGTTCATAGATTGTTACAATCCTTCCGACGGTGAGACGCTGGTGGGTGACTGAGAAGTCGCTTCGTGAAGCTTGTCATAATGACGCACATTTCTGTAGAATCGAACCGGTTTGTGGTTGGTTATGTAGTTAATGATGACTATTGAGTTTCGCGAAAGCCATTTATGTTGCCTATAAAGATGGGCTGAGGCATTCACTTCTTATATTTTCATTGTTCATCTGAGAGTAATTCTGAAGAAGCTTTTTCTTCCTGCTAACTCACCTTCATCTTTTTCCTTTGATCGTTATAAATTTCGTCTTATCCACCATACTTTATTCCTTTCTCGTTAGTAAATCAACAATGGCAGGCAGTTCTTCCCAAGATGTTCTTCCGATGGATTTTTCGGTCAACTCTCTGGTAGTTGAAGGGCCATCTCCGGCAATGGGGGGGTGCCAAACAGGCGGAGACCGATGAAATTCCATCAGTCGATGAGATAGTATCTTGGCCCAAAGGCCTGATGACTAACATCACTGTCGATGGTGGGGAGGATCCGGTGGATGAAGCCCCATTAATGGGGGGAAATTGGGATGGCCCAACTACGGGAACAGGGGTTCATCCCCAGCTATGCTGATGTTGTTCTTGCTAGAAGCGAGGAAAGGGTCCACACTGACCGCAGGGGATACTGCGTCTTTTATGCCTATCCCTTCAAGTTGGGTTTTAAGCTCCCGCTACTAGTGTGGTGGTTGATTTCTGTCGTTATTACGGGATATGCCTGGGTCAGCTTGCTCATTCTCTTTACAAATTGCTAGCAATGTTTATCAAGTATGCAGAACTGGCCGGCAGGGAGGTTACGCTGCAACATGTGCTCAGTCTCTACGCTCCCCAGAGAGTTCGCGGTACCATGATTCAAATGTGCCCTCGTGGGTTGAAGGGCCTGACTGCAAAATTGGATGACGAGGTTGACCCTCACCCTTTTGAGCACTTCTTTTATATTAGGACTGAACATTTAGTGGCATGCCCTACTGGGTTCCCAGAGGCTTGGAATCATGTACGTAAGTTCTTTAATCGTCGAATTCTCTTTTCTACCCCTCCTTACGTTTTGTGCTCGTAAGCGCTAACTCGTGTCTGTTTTGTAGCCAAAAATCCGGCACTGGCTCCGTTAGCTGGGATACGCGGGTGGGTTGAGGCCGTGCTCCCCCATACGGAGGGGATACGCACATGGGCGTCTTTCTGGGAGAGGCATGGTCGTAGGCCTGTTACAGGTGAAAAGTTGATTTCTTCTTCTGCTCTGCTTTGATTCAATTTTATTCATCAACTTTGCTTTTCTGTGATCAGGGAGGGCACGTCGTGTTAGGGCCCCTCAATTACTCTTCCGTCGGCCGAGTGTAATCGCTTGGCTTACTGCAGCGCCGGTGCCGCATCCCGTACCGAGGGTGACGTCAGTTGAATCTTCAGTGACTCCTTCTCCACCACGAGCCGCAAAGCGGGACGAAGGGCCATCAAGGGTGGTGCGCCCTAGAGAGGACTCGCCATCAGATGGGGAGGAGGAGAGGCCATTGATAAGGCGCATGGTTGTGTTCACACCGGCTACTCCTGTGGTGATTAATTTGGACTACCCCCGGCGGATGCGGAGGAGAGTGCGGATGCAGTGACCGCCCTTGAGGGTGGACAAACAATGGGGGTTGCCCTGGTTGTCTTAGGGCATGATGATACCGTCGCTTCGGCGACTCAATAGGTGGTTCCAGTCGCTGAGATGGGAGGTAATTCCTCAGCGGCTGCTAATGTTGGTGAGTCAAGTGCTCCTTCGGTGGTTATGGTGGGTAGTTCTAACTCGCTGGTGGTAGAAGGAGGAAGGGATGCTGTAGGAGATGAGTATGAGTCCGAATCTGACTTGGACCTCGACGACGTCCGTATGATGCAGGAAGGCTTCACCAATTCAGCGGTGCGCGCAGAGGGGAGGTCTCGCTTCATCGAGATTCCCATGGAGTTGAACTTATTGCTTCAAGAGGAGAGTTTGGTGCCGCAGTTTGAGCTGCTATGCTCAGAGGCTGAGAATGCATTGTTGAGGGACGTCATGGATATCGGGCTGATGAGTGAGGTGGCCATAATGGGCTTGGGGGTATGTAATATGATGCCGGTTCGCTTCTTCTTTGCTTTAGTTTGTTTTTTATCCTAATCTTTGCCTTTGCTTTGCAGTCTTATTTGTTAGAGGTGGAGAGCATCCGTCGAGCCAAAGTCCTCTCGGGGATAATTTTGCAAGCGTTAGAGAACTATTGCCGCTGCCGAGATCGGTACTGAGAGATGCGCATGTGTTGGAGGAATGATCCCCGTAGCCGGGCCTTGGTCGTGGAACTAGTGAGGCGGGAGCTTCAGATGCAGCAAGCACTTGGTAGAACAAGTGCTCTCGAGGAGCAGCTCCATCAGAAGGACTAGGAGCTCGAGGCGGGGAAGAGGGCTCCAGCTGAGTGTGAGCGCCAGGGCCAGGTTAAGGTGGAGGAAGCCATAGCGTTATGGAGCAAGAAAGTGACTGCATTGGAGGGTGAAGTTGTAGCTTTGAAGCTTTAGGTGAGGGATGCCTCGTCGAGGGCTGGGGCGTTGAAGAAAGCTATCCGCATGCACGAGTCCCAGCTGGCATTGGAGAGGGAAGCTGCGGCCTTTAGAGAAGCGAGTCTCGAGGAGCGGATTGGTGTCTTTGACAGGACGCCCAAGTTATGGCGGACCGAATTTCGGCCTTAAAGGAAGAGAATTAGTGCCTACAGGACCAGACCGCTTCTTCCAGCCAGGCTCGCAAACTTTGGGTCTTTACTGAAGCCCAAAGTGATGTATATAAGAATTTGTGGGAGGCCGGCATCGTGGCCGAAGCTTCTTTTGAGGGAGCGCATCAAAAGGCTCGTGAGGTTCGTACCGACTATGGTTTTGACGCGGCGACGCCAAAGGCTGACGATGGCGCAGATGGTGGCGCGGAAGGTGCCGAGTAAAAAGGTGTTATGCATTTTTCTTGTCTTGTTTGCCGTTTGGCGTGTAGGTGTTTCTTGTTTTTCTTCTTCTTTTCCTTGTATTGACCGGCCTTGGCTAGATGTAAGCGGGGATGACCCGCAATTAACGTTGTAGATAAATGAAATCTCCTTTGCGTTATTTGCCTTGTATTTGTTTTGTACCTCCCTTTTCCCCCCCCCTTAGATTTTCTTTGTATGCGTTCGAAGGGATGATTTGCCTTTGAGTTTGACTCTGGTAGGCATGTTAGTTCTTGATTGTTGACGAATTTTCTTCTTCGACTTCGGGTGAGCGAGTCGGAGATGTTGCTTGGCGATAGTGGCACTTAGCCTTAGTCCCAGTTCGGGTGCAGTCGAACTACCGGCTGTGATGATAAAAAATGTGGCCTTGTAGTTTGACTGGGGCCGGACTTTACGTGTTCCTAATCTTAGTTCGAGTTGGGAGTACTTACTTGAATGGTGAGGGTGCCTAATCTGCGCCTCAATTCATTAGAGGTTGCGTTTTGCTGAGTTCAATATTGAAGGCGCTTGGTCTGAGTCCTGGTTCAACTATGGTTGAACTTCTTAGATTTGAGGACGAAGGCGTCTAGCCTTATGGTTCGAGCGAGGTCGAACTTGTTGGATTTGATGGCGAAGGCGCGTAGCCTGAGTCTTGGTTCAACCGTAGTTGAACTTACTGGCGAAGGCGCATAGCCTTGATTTAATGGCGAAGGTGTATAGACTGAGCCCCAGTTCAACTGTTGTTGAACTTTGTCAATTTTGATGGCGAAGGCGCATAGCCTGAGTCCCAGTTTAACCGTAGTTGAATTTACTCGCGAAGGCGCATAGCCTGGATTTGATGGCGAAGGTGCATAGCCTGAGTCTTGGTTCAACCACAGTTGAACTTGTTGGCGAAAGTGCATAGCCTGAGTCCCAGTTCAAATGTTGTTGAACATTGTCAATTTTGATGGCGAAGGCGCATAGCCTGAGTCTTGGTTCAACCATAGTTGAACTTGTGGCGAAGGCGCATAGCCTGAGTCCCAGTTCAACTATATTTGAACTTGTTGGCAAAGGCACATAGCATGAGTCTTGGTTCAACCATAGTTGAACTTGTTGGCGAAGGCACATAGCCCTTATTTGATGTCAAAAGCGCATAGCCTGAGTCCCAGTTCAACCGTAGTTGAATTTACTGGCGAAGGCCCACAACCTTGATTTAATTGTGAAGGCGCATAGCCTGAGTCCCAGTTCAACTGTTGTTGAACTTTGTCAATTTTGATGGCGAAGGAGCATAGCATGAGTCCCAGTTCAACCGTAGTTGAATTAACTGGCGAAGGCGCACAGTCATGATTTAATGGTGAAGGCTCATAGCCTGAGTCCCTGTTCAACTACAGTTGAACTTGGTGGCGAAGGCACATAGTCTGAGTCTCCATGTTATGGGTATTGAGTGCTGAAGCTCGATTTTGATTTGAGACCTTGAGCAGTTTATATGTTGTCTTCCCAATTGGGGTATGCAGGCTGTCTTGCGGCGACTCTTGGCTCGAGGTATCTCCGTACCAGTTTCCAGCCAGAGCCCGTATCGGGGATGCGGGAGATGCCTTACAGGGATCCTCCCTTGGGGGTGGGGGTTTCTTCTTCTTGTTTGCACTATCCGAGATCGGAGAGAGAGAGGACTTGGATCTTGATTTGAGATCTTCGAGTTCCCCTTGTCCGATATGCCTCTTTGGCTTGTTAAAGCGGGGTTGTTCCTTTTTCTTTTTCGGAATTTCTTTCCTTTTGGTCCAGGGAAGAACTACGCGATTTTGCTAGGAAATCCCCACAGACGGCGCCAAATTATTTGCTCAAAAGTTATCACATATTAATGTTTCTCCTCCTAATTCTGAGTACTTATTATCCTTTCTTTCATCTGGTCTAATGGATTATTACGGTTAGCTATGATTTTCCCGTGATTCATTTACATTGTTTTTCACTCATAAAGTATGCGATAAACTTTGAGCAAACAATATTGTTTTTTATCCACTATTTGATATGTTGTATTAAAAATGACAATTACATATTTTCTAAGAAGAAGTTACATATCCTGGCATTAGTTACTCCAACCCGTACAAGGTATAAGTTATCCCGATACTAATTTTTATTCCGGAATAACTTATACTAGGTTTGCTAACCAAAAAAAGTATTAAGGTGGTATTAAATTTTTATACCAGCACTATACACTACTAGAAATCCAGAAAAAAGCGACTACGAAAAGCGACCAGAGTTGGTCGCTTATTGGCCAAAAAGCGACCAAACACGCCTGGTCCATATTAAGCTAGTCTCTTTACCTTAGGGACCAAAGTTGGTCGCTAATTAGCGACCAACCTTGGTCCCCAAAGTAAAGGGACGAAATATTTCGGGTATTGACTATAGCGACCAACTTTGGTCGCTACAATATTTTAATATTATAAATTTGGCGACCAAAGTTGGTCTCTTTATGTAAATTATATTTTTTTATATTTATTATTTATCATAAAATAACGACCAACTCTGGTCTGTGAATAAAAATATTATATTTTAAAATCTGGAAAATAGCAATCAAAGTTGGTTGCTATACTATAAATATTTTTAATTTATTTTTAAAATATCGACCAAAGTTGGTCGCCAACTTCATGAATTAATTTTTTTTTAATTAATAAGCGACCAACTTTGGTCTCTATATTTCCAGAAATTATTAATTTTCTGGGAAATAGCAGCCAAAGCTGGTCACTTTTTCTGAAATCTGTGTTATAGCGACCAACCTTGGTCGCTATTTCCAAGAAAATTATTTTTTAAAATAGAAAAACGACCAAGTGGCGACCAAAGTTGGTCGCTATTTTTGGTATATTACTGGCAGGAATTGCCTGTTTTGGCAGCTACACCACCTGCCAGCTTACTAAATATCCTAAACAGACATTTTATGCCAACAACAACAACACTAAAAAGCAACAAAATATAAAGATCAATAAAACCAAAACATTAAGCTAACAAAACTAAGTTAACATTTATTACAAGCTCATTCGAAAACTAGTTCTGTTGTCTAGTTCAAAGTATATAAAGTAGTTCTTTTAGCATCCTCGTTCGAAAGTTGGATTGCCTCGGCTGACTTGTTTGGTGGTTGATTGCGTATGAATTTCCCCACATCAGTTGTGAAGCGAACCTATAAGAAAAATTATATTGAATTAATATTTCAAAATTTATATAAAAGTAAATCAAAATATTTAATGAAAACTAAAAAACTTACATGTATAGTCGAGGCTCGACGCTCTACCCACCTTTCTGAATTAGTCTCTTTCTTCTTCTTTAAAATACGAGTTTCATTGAATAGCTCATCTTACTTCATTGGCATCGTAAAGTTGTCCGGAGGCTTTGGTGATTATCCTCGTGGTACTATTACTCGGGATGAACTTGGATACAAAGAATAACTGTCACGGCCCAATTTCCAAACCCGACCGTGATGGCGCCTCTCATGAAGACAAAGCCAGTCAGAACAACGCAAACACCTCTTTTAACAAATAATTAACATTAACAAATCCAAAACACGTGTAAAACATTTATAAATGTGGAAACAACGATAATAGCAAAGGATACCATCCCGACACAGCCCAAACTGGGGTCTCACAAGTCATGAGCTTCTACAGAGTTTGCTATAAATATACAATATATAATATCCGATACAATAGTCTGAAGAAAACATAAATGAGGTAAGATAGGGGAGACAAGGGGCTGCGGACGTCAACAGCTACCTCGTAACTCCAACTCACAGCCTGGTCTGGAAGGAATCAGTGCTCAGATGTGGACTCTGCTATGCCTGAATCTGCACACATGGTGTAGGTAGTAATATGAGTACTCCGACCCACTAAGTAATAATAATAAATAATAACCGAAGGCATAAAAATACATAAATTCACAAGGTAATTCTATATCAGGCAGTAAATTGCTTAAAAGTAGTAAAACAGTAAAGAGTCAAATGAAATCTCCTTTTAGAAACAGGTAAATCAGGTAAAATTACAAGTAAATAGTGAGTAGAAATCTACCGCTCGGGCCCAGTATCAATTGCTCAAAACAGTATCAGCCCCTGGGGCTCAGTGTCAGTCACTCAGGATAGTATCAGCCCCTCGGGCTCACTCTCAGATCATATGGGTACCCGCGCTCACTGTGGGTGTGCAGACTCCGGAGGGGCCCCTTACGGCCCAAGCGCTATATCAACATAAGGCCTGAAAGCCTTCTCACATCACTCATAAGGCCTGAAAGCCT
>MDKF010940287.1:0-48728 GCA_026770625.1 Nicotiana glauca
ATACACTTTGGGCGTGATCAAATATAAAAATTAATCTGGAAAATTATAACTATTTCATATAATTAACTGTTGAAAAAAAATACAAGACTTAGATGATCACTTGGAGCAAGATGTCAGTTTTATGTTGTATTCTTAGTTCTTGCTCCAATATTTATGTACATGCATAGAGTTTCTGAGATAGAAATGACAAGCAAATTAAATATTACGTGAAATATAAATGACAATGAATTGGCACTGAAATTTTTAACAGCTGGGATTATTACAGAAAGTAAGAGAAGAAGTTGACGAATTGGACATGTGTTATCAATTTAAAAGCCCTAATTAAAACATTTTTGGATAGCATATATATAGCCGTGTCTCATGCCGTCAGCAACACATATGAACGTATGTTTCTCTTTCCCGCCCGTGGCACCATCTAATTTGGGGCCCATTTTTCTTCAAATCACTGAATAATTACAGCTATTGATTATAGTTAATTACAAACATTTAGAACAATAGCTAATGACAGATTTGAAACTGATTATGTGTTATTACTCCCTCCAGTCCATAATAAGTGACCAATTTGCTTTGGGCACACCCATTAAGGAAATACTAAATTCTATACGAAAATAGTTAGTGCGACTAAACTATCATTCATTAAATGTTGCATCGTAGTTATAGTAACACTTATCTCTGTTCTCAAATGTGAGGAGTAAATGACTTTTTAAGGATATGTACATAAGGGTAATTTTAGAAAAACAAATTAAATTTTTTCTTGATTATATAAATGGACACTTATTTTGGACCAAAATAAAAAAGCAAATTGGTCACTTATTGTGGACCAGATGGAGTAGTTTTCATTAGTTGTTGGAGTATAATATTGAATGACGGACACCAACTATGTGATTGACAATTATTAGGGGCGGCCAACAAATTTTGTGGCCTTAAGCCAAACTTTATGAGGGGTCTTACTTTTTTTTTTAGAAATAAACAATTATATTTTATTTAAAGTCTATTTTCTTAACTTTTTTTTTATGCAAAGCTATTAATAAATTTCTTATACTCAATTTCTCCTAATAAATCTATCTCAATTGACAATATAGCCAATTCATTTAACCCCTTATGAGATATCGTTGATCTTAGACAAGATTTTATCAATTTTGCTTTTGAAAACTTCTTTTCCTAAAACAATGGTAACATAAGTTATTAACATTATTCTATAAGAAATATAGGCATTTGGAAAAGAATCAAATCTTCATAGTTGATAGATTATATCAATTAAATTGTTATCTTCTAATTGTAGTACTAGATTTTCCTTAACACTTTTAATTCAGAAAATAAATTTAAACTATCAATATCGGATTGATTATTATGGTTTAAGAAACATTCAAGATTACGATAATATTTTTTCAAATTTTCATCTTCTAGTGATCTCAGGTCTACCGCTAAATAAAAAACCAAAAATATTTTCATATGCTTCGAATTGTTCAAATGTATTTTAAAGTGAGAAAATAGCCTTGTCTACTATGTATAAAAAGTAATCCACTCTTAAAGACTCTTCGAAAGCTTTTGAGATTTAATTTTTAACATTCTCATCAAATTGTTTTTCCTATATATCACACGCTTCTTACGAAATTCGGGCTCGATCATTTCAAATGCAATTTCTTTGGTAGAAATTATAACAATTGCAAATCCTTCTTCTTTATATTTGTTAAAGAACGAAACCCTTTTCACTTCACATGATTTTTTCTTAAACTTATATATAGCCTATTATGTGTACAAAAAATGGGCCCCCCATACATGTAAGGCCTAAGCAGTTGCTTTATCTGCTTTTGGAAAGGGCCGCCCCTAACAATTATAGCCTGTTTGGCTATGCTTCTTTTAGGCTAATTTTTTTTTTGTTTGTCAAAAATGTATATTTTTTCAAAAATTAAGGCGATTCACCAAACTTTTAGAAGGAAAAAAAATACTTTTGAGTAGAAAACAGAAGTAGTGTTTGAATAAACAGAAAAAGTAGCTTTTTCTCGGAAGTGTTATAAATATAGTTTTATTTAAGGTGAATGTCTATATTTTAGAGAGATTTTAGGAATTTCACTTGGTGGCTAAGTCACTCTTTCCCTATAAATAGAGGGGTCCTATTCCACAATGCAATAAAAATCTCTCTCTCTCTCTTTCTTTGCAATATTCTTCTTTATTGTTTTATTACATGTTATCAGCACGATACTCTAACTAATTGATTAGAAGCTTTGGGATTGAGTATAATGATTGTCAATTGTTTCATGAACTTCCTTCATGATTAAATTCTAGATTTAAGATAAGTATTTTACTTTATTTTTCTCTTTCAAATTCTTGAAATTCTAAAAATTTGCTTTTAAATACGAGCAAATACAATAAAATTTTGATTATAACTCTAATAGAGTTTGTAAAAAATTATAATCATCAGAAGTGGTAAAATTTCTATATTTTGCCATGATCAAATTCATGTATGATTATGAGCACAAAAAGTGAAAACTCATCCCATTGAATTTGTTTCATTCTCATTCCCTTAAGAGAATGTGTTAGCAATATGTGATAAGTCCGAAAGAAGATAAAATTATTACCATGAAGGTAACGAATGTGGACATGGCAATAGAGGGAATTATAATCGTCATCATTGTGGTAATGAGAACAATAAGAGTTCTCAAAATAATCCTTCACTCTGTGAAATTAATGTTTGTCATTGATTTGACATGAGATTTTGTAAAGCACACACAAATAATTAATTATGGTACATTCATAATGTGAATGTGATAACATGTGATTTATGAATACGTATTCATTCTCGGAAGAATATGAACGTGCAAGTGGTAGTGAATATGCCACACTCACCTCTAGAAAGAGGTTTGAGATGAAATAAAAGAATAATTTCATGGCATGAATGGTCATTGATCACATACCTATTGTGATTAGCCAAAATATTATGGCAATGCGATTATTACATTCAAAAGTAATAGAAGCAACATATTTTGCCTAGAATGATTATGACCATGACCATAATAGTATAAATTTTTCCTTGAAAGAGATATTCATGACCGTTGATGAATATGTGGTAGTACCAAATTAATTGAGAGCTTTGGAAGAGCCAATTATTACTATTTTGGAGGAATAAAATTGATTATCAATAAGGCATTGTGTTGTAGTAAGTATGAAAGAAACTTAATTGAGTTTCTAAAGTATTCGCGAAAGCGGTTGGTTAAATTGAGACTATAAATAAAGAAAAGATTTAATATCTTTTATTACGATAACTTGTAACAGCGTAATATGTATGTAAAAAGCTACCCGCTTTATTCTCCAGTTTGTACTGCAGAAATAAAAGAATACCACAATAAAGTGGATGTTTATTGATATAAAAACATATATCATAATAAACTTTTAGTATTTTTATAATTGCGCACGTCATGGTGTAAACCTAAAGTTTATCAATATTGATAATCTATTCAGCTGATACAATTGGTTTAGCCATGCTAATTTATGTATAATGTGCAAAAGTAAAAGAGAATTCACATGGGTAAATATTAAAGAACTACAAAGTTCTTTACGAATTCTCTTACGTTGTTTGTTCTCATTAACTAATAGACCAACTAAAATTGGGATTGAATCCCATAAATTCTGAAAATATCAAAGGTGAATATGGGCCCACTCACCTACCATGTATACCACATAAGATGTATCTATGAGATGGTTACATATGAGATTATTATTGACCAATAACATGGTGTATGACGGATAGTTGTCTATATCAGTTAGATATACATTATATATGGAAGTATATTACATTCTTCCCTCACAAGTGGTTTGGGGTCAGTAACCAAATAATTTTATCTTATTATTATTGATGTGCGGTGTATATTTTTGTTAACACCATAATGCACAAATATGGGTTCCTAAAATTGAGGAAGAAAGCTAGTTTTTTTTAACATGAGGGGGAGACAAGATAAAGAGTTGAGAAAAAAGTTATTTGGAATAAATTATCATTTGTACATTTAGATCCTCGAATAAGATACTATGAACTTGAAGTTCATAAAAAGATAATTCATTTGCAATATATTGCAAAGCATACTAGACGCATTTGCTGACCTAAAGAAAGTAACTATATTCTCATTGCAAATGCTCCTATTAAGTCCTAGAAGGATAAAGTCTATGGTACCCTTAAAACGTATAGACAAATCGGTTTTAAATAAACTTTTTAAAAAGAAGATGAGCAAATGATCAAAATGACCATAATAAAAGAGGCAAGTGATCTAGAAGATCACATGACATAATACTTCATAAAATTTCAGGAGAGATTCAGGTACCTGAAAATATGAATGAAGAGATCTCTGTCATGTCTTTATGAAAAAATATTGGAACGGATATAAAATATTTGTCGACGACATCTATCATAGCGCTAAGTGTAGATGAGGATCTTAATCTGTCGAATATGGACACAAAAATATTAGCCAAATGGAAGAGAAACAATTCAAGAAGAATTTGTTTCATATGAAAGGCATGTTATTTCGGACCTGCAGTTCAAACACTTGAAAATATAAATGTCACGACCCAATTTCCAAACCCGATCGTGATGGCGCCTCTCATGAAGACAAGGCCAGTCAGACCAAATAGAACATATCTTTACACTGTTAAATACTTTAGACAGTTGTTAAACATAATATAATAGTCATAATTTGCGGAAATAATGATAATAATAAGGGAAACCATCCTGAGACAACTCAAACGGGGGTGTCACAAGTTACGAGCGACTAAGAAATCCGGATACATGCCTGCTGGATACTAAGTCTGATACAATAGTTCTAAGAACATGAAAATGATAAGATAGGGGAGGTACGGGGGCTGCGGACGCCAACAGCTACCTCGTAGTCTCCAAATCACTGCCTGGACTGGGAGGATCAGCACTCAGGAGCGGACTCTGCTATGCATGTATCTGCACACACGGGGCAGGGAGTAATGTGAGTACTCTGACCTAATGAGTAATAATTATAAATAATAGTTGAAAGCATGAAAACACGTAAGGCACAAAGCAATTCTATATCAAAAGCAGTAAAATTTAAGCAGTAAACTGGCGAAAGAGTCGAACGAAATCTCTTCAAATTAGACAAAATAGGTAATTTAACAGGTAATAACAAGTAGAAATCTGCCCCTCGAGCTCACTCTCATCACCTAGCACCCATTCCCAGCACTCGGCTCATAATCTCTCATAATAACAGAAATCAGAATAACCGCTGCGGCGTGCAGCCCGATCCGTACATCGCTACGGCGTGCAGCCCCATATAGATAGTCGACTGCGCTCGCTGGGGGTGTGCAGATTCCGGAAGGGCTCCTACAGCCCATGTGCTATATTGCTGCGGCGCGCAGCCCGATCCACATAATACATTTGCTGCGGCGTGCAGCCCGATCCATAATATGTATAACATCCTCATTGTTGGGTCCTCAACCCCTCTCAGTCATTTTTACTCACAGCCTTTCGGGCACAATAATATAAGGTAGGGGTCTCAGCCCACATATTTCTCTCATTTAAAGTTAGCATTTATGAAACTGGTTCACGTTGTTTACACAAATAGAAACATGACCGAGGATATGATTTTTAACAAGTAAAGTGACGAAAATCAGTCAAAATGCTCCTAAGGGTGCTACAGGTCGGCACAAGGCCTCAAACATGGCAACTAGCCCAAATCATAATGATAACAAATAAGTCTCAGTTAATTAAGTAGTAATTTCAACAATCGGGACGGACCAAGTCACAATCCCCAATGGTGTTCTAAACCACGCTCGCTATCTGGCGTGCAAGTCACCTCAATATAGCACTGCAATGCGCAATCCGGGATTTTAAACCCTCAGGACATTATTTAACATCATTACTCAACTCGAACCGTCTAACTCTCTAGCTCGCGATGCCTTTTCCCCTCGAATTGGCCTCCACGTGCGTCGAATCTATCCAAAAACAGAACGAATACGTCACAATATGCTAAGGGAACAAATCCCAATCGAAAACAATCGAAAAATACCAAAAATCCAAAATTAACAAAAACCTGATCTCCGGGCCCACATCTCGAAACTCAAAATTTTTTACATCAACGGGTTCCTTATCACTCCACGAGTCTATGCATATAAAGAACACCAAAATCGGAGTCCAAATGGCCCCTCAAATTCCAATTTAAAATCTCAAAATTCCAAGTCCTAGTTCTTCCATTTTTGGCTAAATTTCCATGAATTTCTAGGTAAATTTCACAATATAATCACGTTTTTGGTTCATAAAACTTACCTCCAATCAATCCTCTTCGAATCCCTCTTCAATTTCTCCCAAAGAGCTCTAAAAAAATGTTCAACAATGGAGGAAAATGACTAATACTCGCGGATGAAATATTTATAAATTCACTGCCCAGCTTCTGGAATCTCTTCTTCGAGAACACGGTCAAACCCACGCGTTCGCGATGCACAAATTTTCTTTGACCAAAAATAACCCTTCACGAACGCGACATCCTAGTCGCAAACGCGATGACCACTTCACCTAAAGCTACGCGAACGCGGCACCCCATATGCGAATGCGAAGAACAAAACTCACTGGGCCCCCGATCCTTGTACGCGAACGGGAACATACCCATGCGAACGCGAAGCACTAGAAAATAACCTTCCGCGAACGCGAAGGACAACCTCAGATCACCTCATAACCCTTTTATGCGAACGCGACAAAGCCCTCGCGATCGCGAAGCACAAGCTGCTCACCCTCCGCGAACGCGAGCCTTTAGACGCGAACGTGAAGCACAAATTCAGGCCAGTCCAATTTCCTTCTACGCGTTCACGACCAGCCCCACGCGAATGCGAAGGCCAAAATTTCTCTGCAACTGCTACTGCAATTTCTGCAACCTTCTAAGACTCAAAACTTCCCGTTAACCATCCGAAATCACAACAAGGCCTTCGGGACCTCTACCAAAAGTACCAACACATCCTAAAATCTCATTCAAACTTGTTCCAATCATCAAAACACCTCAAACAACACCAAAACCATCAATTCACATCTAATTCAAGCCTAAGTTTTCTAAAAACTTCCGAAACACACTTTTGATAAAAAACCCAACCAAACCACGTCCAAATGACCTGAAATTTTGCGCGCACATCCCAAATCACCTAACGAAGCTACAACAACTCTCGGAATTCCATTCCAACCCTCGGATCAAAATCTCACCTATCAATCGGAATTCGCCAAAATACTAACTTCGCCAATTCAAGCCTAATTCTACACCGGACCTCCAAAACCACTTTCGATCACACTCCTAAATCAAAAATCACCTCCCGAAGCTAACCGAACCATCGAAACTCATATCCGAGCCCTCTAACTCATAAGTCAACGTCCAATTGATTTTTCCAACTTAAGCATTCTTAAAAGAGACTAAGTGTCTCATTTCTTACCAAATTCTCTCCGAACTCAAACCAATCAACTCGACCACGTAAAACACGAATAACAAAGTATAAAGAAGCAGAAATGGAGAAAACAGGGCGGTAACTCATGAGACGACTGGTCGTGCCGTCGCATCCTCCCCATCTTAAAGAAACGTTCGTCCTCGAACGGGTCAAGAAACACATCTGAAGCCTCAAATAAGTGAGGATATCTGCTCCGCATCTCCCGCTCGGTCTCCCAGGTAGCCTCCTCCACGGGCCGACCTCTCCACTGCATTTTCACTGAAGCTATATCCTTTAACCTCAACTTTTGAACCTGTCACTCCAATATAACTGCTGGCTCTACATCATAAGTCAAATCACCCTCCAACTGAACCGTACTGAAATCCAGAACATGGCAAAGCAAGCTCATAAGCCACCTCCCCAATCCTTTGAAGTACCTCAAAAGGCCCAATGAATCGCGGACTCAACTTTCCTTTCTTCCTGAATCTCATAACACCCTTCGTGGGTGAAACCTTCAACAGGACCTTCTCGCCAAACATGTAGGATATGTCTCGAACCTTCCGGTTCGCATAACTCTTCTGCCTCAACTGCACCATACGAAGTCTCTTCTGAATTACCTTCACTTTATCTAAAGCATACTGAACCAAATCTGTCCCCAATAGTCTAGCCTCACCGGGCTCGAACCAACCAACCAGAGACCTATACCGCCTCACGTACAAAGTCTCATATGGAACAATCTGAATACTCGACTGGTAGCTGTTGTTATAAACAAACTCTGCAAGCGGTAGAAATTGATCTCATGACCCTCCGAAATCAATGACACAGGCGTGTAGAATATCCTTCAATATCTGAATGGTGTGCTCGGACTGCCCGTCCGTCTAAGGGTGAAAAACTGTGCTCAACTGCACCTGAGTACCCAACTCTCGCTGAACAGACTTCCAAAACTGGGAAGTAAACTGAGTGCCCCGATCTGATATAATGGAAACTAGGACACCATGCAACCAAACAATCTCCCGAATATATATCTCCATCAGTCGCTCTAAAGAATAAGTAGTACACACAGGAATGAAGTGCACGGACTTGGTCAGCCTGTCTACAATCACCCAAATAGCATCAAACTTCTTCAAAGTCCGAGGAAGTCCAACAACAAAATCTATAGTGATCCTCTCCCTTCCACTCAGGAATAACCATCTACTGAAGCAAGCCACCCGGTCTCTGATGCTCATATTTCACATGCTAACAATTGAGACACCGAGCTACAAACCCCACAATATCTTTCTTCATTCTCCGCCGCCAATAATGTTGTCTAAGATCCTGATACATCTTCGCGGCACCCAGATGAATGGAATACCGCGATCTATGGGCCTCCTCAAATATCAACTCCCGAAGCCCATCCACATTGGGCACGCAAATCCGTCCATGCATCCTCAACACTCCATCCTCACCAATGGTCACATATCTGACATCATCATGCTGAACTCTGTCCTTAAGGACAAGCAAATGCGTATCCTCATACTGGCGTTCTCTGATGCGATCATATAAAGAAGACCGAGAAACCACACAAGCCAACACCCGATTGGGCTCCAAAATATCTAATCTCACAAACTGATTGGCCAAGGCCTGAACATCAACTGCAAGGGGTCTCTCCCCAACTGGAATATATGCCAAACTCCCCATACTCACTGCCTTTCGGCTCAAAGCATCGGACACTACATTGGCCTTTCCCGGATGATACAATATGGTGATGTCATAATCCTTAAGCAACTCTAACCATCTCCGCTGCCTCAAATTAAGATCCTTTTGCTTGAACAAATGCTGAAGACTGCGATGATCAGTGAATACCTCACAAGATATGCCATACAAGTAATGCCTCTATATCTTCAATGCATGGATTATAGCAGTCAACTCCAAATCATGAACAGGGTAGTTCTTATCGTGGGATTTCAAATGACGAGAAGCATAAGCAATAATCCTACCCTCCTAAATCAATACATAACCAATCCCAACTCCTAAGGCATCACAATACACGGTATATGAACCTGAAGCTGATGGCAAAACCAACACCGGAGCTGTGGTCAAGGCTGTCTTGAGCTTCTGAAAGCTCTCCTCACGCTCGTCCGACCATACAAATGGAGCACCCTTCTGAGTCAACTTGGTCAAGGGCGATGCAATGGATGAAAATCCCTGAACAAACCGGCGATAATAGCCTGCCAACCCAAGAAAACTATGAATCTTTATGGCTGAGGACGGTCCAGGACAACTTTGAACCACCTCTATCTTCTTCGGATCAACCTGAATACCCTCGCTGGACACTACGTGTCTCCAGAAAGTCACTGAACCGAGCCAAAACTTATACTTGGAGAACTTTGCATAAAGTTTCTCCTCCCTCAATCTCTGCAACACCACTCGCAAATGCTCCACGTGCTCTTCCTGACTACGGGAGTATACCAGAATGTCATCATGAAAATAATAACAAACGAATCCAGATAAGGCCGAAATACACTGTTCATCAAATGCATGAATGCTGCTGGGGCATTGGTTAGCCCAAAAGACATGACAAGAAACTCATAGTGACTATATCTAGTCCTGAAAGCAGTCTTAAGAATATCTGAATCCCTGATCTTCAACTGGTGATAACCCGAACGGAGATCAATCTTGGAAAACACCCTCGCTCCCTGAAGCTGGTCAAATAAATCATCAATGCGAGGCAAAGGATATTTGTTCTTAAGTGTTACTTTGTTCAATTGCCTATAATCAATGCACATTCTCATTGTGCCATCCTTCTTCTTCACAAACAAAACTGGCGCACCCCAAGTTGACACACTAGCCCGAATGAACCCCTTATCTAGGAGCTCCTAAAGCTGCTCCTTCAATTTTTTCAACTTTGTCGGTGCCATGCGATACGGCGGAATAGAAATGGGCTGAGTGCTCGGCACCAGGTCAATACCAAAATCAATATCCCTGTCCGGCGGCATGCCTAGTAGGTCTGCAGGAAATACATCAGGGAAGTCCCTCACAACTGGGACAGAATCAATACTGGGAGCCTCAACTCCAACATCCCTCACAAAGGCAAGATATAAAAGTCAACCCTTCCCAACTAGACGTTGGGCTTTCAAGAAAGAAATCACTCTACTCGGAACATAATCAGTCATACCACGCCACTCGATCCGCGGAACACCCGGCATAGCCAAAGTGACTGTCTTAGCATGACAGTCTAGAATAGCACGACACGGAGATAACCAATCCATGACCAAAATGACATCAAAATCCACCATGCTAAATAGCAATAGATCAACTTGGGTCTCCAGACCCCTAATAGTCACTACACATGACCGGTACACACGGTCTACAATAACAGTATCACCTGCTGGGGTACATACATGAACAGGTAAAGCAAGAATCTCTCGAGGTGTACCCAAATAATGAGCAAAATATGAAGACACATAAGAATAGGTGGAACCGGGATCAAATAATACCGAGGCATCTCTGTGGCAGACTGAGACAATACCTGTAATGACAGCATCTGAAGCAATAGCATCTGGCCTGCCTGGAATAGCATAAAAATGAGCCTGGCCACCACCTGATCGACCTCCCCCTCTGGGGCGACCCCTGGATGCCTGTTTCCCACCCCTAGTTGGCTGGGTAGGTGGTAAAGTAACTGGAGTAGAAGTCGAGGGTTGACCTCTCTGCTGAGACGAGCTAGCAACACGACGAGGGCACTGCCTCTTGATATGCCCAAACTCTCCACACTCATAAAAACTCCCAGGTGCTGGGGAAGGGGACTGAAGAGAACCCCTCGCACTAGAGTGACCAGTAGAAGGGCCTGACATGGAAGAGCCCTGGACTGATGGGGCACGAGATGAACTCTGAGCTGGGAGGGCACTGAGTGATGATTGGCCCTGCTGAGACCCATGATAGCCACGACCCCAAGATGCCCCACGATACTTTGGGTGGGCCGACTGAGCGGGCATGAAAGAACGACCTCTACCATGCTAGAACATGCCTCTCGAAGGAGCACCACTGTAACTACCAGAACCTCGAGGCCTCTTGGCCTCCCTCTCCTCTCGATCCTGACGGCGAACCATCTCAATCTCTCGAGCTATATCAACCACCTCCTCGAACGTAGCACCCAATACTCTCTCTATTCATAAGGATACAGAGATGGCAGTTAAGGCTATTAACAAATATCCTGATCCTCTCACGATCAGTCGGAACCATCCAAACGGCATGACGAGCCAACTCTAAAAACCTCATTTCATACTGGGACATGGTCATATCCCCCTGTCTCAACCACTCGAACTGCCTGCGCAGCTCCTCTCTATGGGACTGTGGTACATACTTCTCCAAGAAGAGAGTGGAGAGCTCCTGCCAAGTAAGGGGCGCTGCACCAACAGGCCTACGCCTCTCATACGCCTCCCACCAAGTAAAGGCAGGCCCAGAAAACTGAAAAGTAGTGAATGCCACACCACTAGACTCAAGAATCCCTGCTGTACAGAGCATCCACTGACACTTGTCCAGAAAACCCTGGGCATCCTCGCCCTCAGCACTACTGAATGAAGGAGGCTAGAGTCTACCAAACCTCTCAAGACGACGCTGCTCATCATCCGGCATAACTGGAACCCTGAACTCCTGCACTGGTGCAACCGACTGAGCTGGAGGTGCCTCTGGCGTCTGTAGTCCCTGCACAACCTGCTCAGGTGTGTGAGCAATGGGGGTCTGATTTCCTCCCACGGCCTGTGAAGTAGTTGCTGCTGTGGTGGTTGAAACTGCCTGAGCCAAGCCAATGCAAACTATCAAGATCTGTGCCAAGGCCTCCTGTAAACCCGGGATCACGATGGGCACAACCGATGCCTGAACTGGTGCTGTTGGAGCCTGATCCGGAGCTGGGGCAGCTGGTGGATCAACAGTTGCTGCCCTCGCCGCTCTGCCTCTACCACGACCACGACCGCGTCCACGGCCTCTAGTGGCCTCAGTGGGTGGTACTGGTGGTCGTCCACCTCGTCCGGTAGCGCGAGTCCTCGCCATCTGCGAGAGAATAGAACAACAGAAATTTAGTTTTCGAATCAACAAGTTCGCACGATAAGAATTTCAAGAATATGAAGTGTTTTCCTAAAAGGTTCTACAGCCTCTCGAGGATAAATACAGACGTCTCCGTATCGATCCGCGAGATGCTACTAAACCCGCTCATGACTCGTGAGACCTAGTAACCTAGGTTCTGATACCAACTTGTCACTACCCAATTCCCAAACCCGGTCGTAATGGCGCCTCTCGAGAAGACAAGGCCAGCCAGACCAAATAGAACACCTCTTTACACGGTTAAATACCTTAGACAGTTGTTAAACATAATATAATAGTCATAATTTGCAAAAATAACGATAACAATAAGGGAAACCATCCCGACACAATCCAAACCGGGGTGTCACAAGTCACGAGCGACTAAGAAATCCGGATACAAGTCTGCTGGATACTAAGTCTGATACAATAGTTCTAAGAACATGAAAATGATAAGATATGGAGGTACGGGGGCTGCGGACGCCAACAACTACCTCGTTGTCTCCAAATCACTTCCTGGACTAGGAGGATCAACACTCAGGAGCGGATTCTACTATGCCTGTATCTACACACACAGTGTAGGGAGTAATGTGAGTACTCCGACCCAGTGAGTAATAATTATAAATAATAGCTAAAAGCATAAAAACACGTAAGGCACAAAGCAATTCTATATCAAAAGTAGTAAAATCACTTAAGTAGTAAACCGACGAAGGAGTCGAATGAAATCTCTTCAAATCAGACAGAACAGGTAATTTAACAGGTAATAACTGGTAGAAATCTGCCCCTCGGCTCACTCTCATCACCTAGCACCCATTCCCAGCACTCGGCTCATATACCTCTCATAATAACAGAAATTAGAATAATCGCTGCGGCGTACAGCCCGATCCGTACATCGCTGTGGTGTGCAGCCTGACCCATATAGATAGTCGACTATGCTCACTGGGGGTGTGCAGACTCCGGAGGGGCTCCTACAGCCCAGGCGCTATATTGCTGCGGCGCGCAGCCCGATCCACATAATACGTTTGTTGCGGCGTGCAACCCGATCCATAATATGTATAACATCCTCATTGTTGGGTCCTCAACCCCTCTCAGTCATTTTTACTCACAGCCTTTCGGGCACAATAATATAATGTAGGGATCTCAGCCCACATATTTCTCTCATTTAGAATTAGCATTTATGAAATCGATTCTTGTTTACACAAATAGAAACATGACTGAGGATATGATTTTTAAAAAGTAAAGTGAGAAAAATCAGTCAAAATGCCCTAAAGGGTGCTACAGGTCGGCACAAGGCCCCAAACATGGCAACTAGCCAAATCATAATGATAACAAATAAGTCTCAGTTAATTAAGTAGTAATTTCAATGATCGGGACGGACCAAGTCACAATCCTCAATGGTGCTCTACCCCACGCTCGCTATCCGGCGTGCAAGTCACCTCAATATAGCACTGCGATGTGAAATCCGGGGTTTCAAACTCTTAGGACATCATTTAACATCATTACTCACCTCGTACCGTCTAACTCTCTAGCTCGCGACGCCTTTGCCCCTCGAATTGGCCTCCACGTGCGAGCCTTCAGACACGAACGCGAAGCACAAATTCAGGCCAGTCCAATTTCCTTTTACGCGTTCGCGACCAGCCCCATGCGAACGCAAAGGCCAAAATTTCTCTGCAACTATTGTTGCAATTTCTGCAACCTTCCAAGACTCAAAACTTCCCATTAACCATCCAAAATCACTCCGAGTCCCCCGGGACCTCAACCAAAATCACCAACACATCCTAAAACCTTATTCAAACTTGTTCCAATTATCAAAACACCTCAAACAACACCAAAACCATCAATTCACATCGAATTCAAGCCTAAGTTTTCTAAAAACTTCCGAAATACGCTTTTGATCAAAAACCCAACCAAACCACGTCCGAATGACCTGAAATTTTACACACACGTCCCAAATAACCTAATAAAGATACAACAACTCTCGGAATTCCATTCCGATCCTTGAATCAAAATCTCACCTATCAACCGGGATTGGCCAAAATACTAACTTCGCCAACTCAAGCCTAATTCTACACCAGACCTCCAAAACCACTTTCGATCACACTCCTAAATCACAAATCACCTTCCGAAGCTAACCGAACCATCGGAACTCATATGTGAGCCATCTAACTCATAAGTCAACGTCCGGTTGACTTTTCCAACTTAAGCATTCTTAAAAGAGACCAAGTATCTCATTTCTTATCAAATTCTCTCCGAACTCAAACCTATCAACTCGACCCCGTAAAACACGGATAATGAAGCATAAAGAAGTAGAAATGGGGGAAACAGGGCGGTAACTTATAAGACGACTCGCCAGGTCGTCGCAATAAAGTCAATGGTGTGTTCAATTACTTTTATTTATCTTATACGTGTAGCATGACATGAAAAGTTGATATGCATCTAAAGCCTATTTAAATGGCTTATTTGATAGTCCCCAAAGGATTTAAATTTACTTAAAGCATATACAATTCTTGGTCCTGAAGTAGCACATCTTAAGTGTAGTTTGTGCACATATATATCTTGGTATAACTATAAGCATGATAATGTGATACAGAGAATATCTCTATGGAGATATTAAAAAGGCTATTCCACGACATTATATGAAGATATTACATATATACAAGAATGGTGATTTCAAGGTGCAACATATTCATTCAAGTGATAATAAAGCTGATTTGTTTACCAAATCTCTATCGATGTCAACCTTCAAGAAGTTAGTGTACAAGATTGGGATGCTAAAGCTCAAGAATGTGAATTGATGCTCTTATCAGTAGGAGTTAATACGCGTTGTACTCTTTTTTCCTTATAAGGTTTTGTCCTACTGATTTTCTTGCAAGGTTTTTAACGGGGCAACCAAAAGACGTATTGTTAGATATGTTTTTTCCCTTTACTAGAATTGTGTCCCCAGTCCCCACTGGTTTTATTTTAGTTAAGGTTTTAACGAGGCACATTATATGTTGAATAGACATTCAATGGGGAGTGTTATAAATAGAGTTTTATTTAAGGTGGAATGTCTATATTTTAGAGAGATTTTAAGGATTTTACTTAGTGGCTAAGTCACTCTTTCCCCGTAAATAAAGGGGTATATTCCATTGTAATTAATCTCAATGCAATGGGAATTCTCTATCTTTCTTTGCAATATTCTTCTTTATTATTTTATTACAGAAAGGAATTTTTTTTTTTTTGATTACTTTTTTTAAAATATTATACAAAATAAGCTAATTTTAAAAATCTCGTCAACGGGCTATTAATCAATTAAAAAAAGGAATAGTGGAATGAAACTTTGAAAAAAAAATATTCTTCTATTTTTTTGGGTCTAGAAAAGAGTAAGTTGATGAAGTGGAGTTCGAGAGGACGATAAACTCTTTTAGTTTATTTGGACCTATCAATTTTCCTTCATATTTATCTCCATAGCTCTTTTTACATTTTCTCAATTATCCGGATTAATAGTGTTATCACTTATTAAATGTGCGTTTGCTTATAGGAAAATTAAGTGCTGTTTGTATTAGGATAAATAATTTATAGTTTGGATAAGAGTGAATTAAGTACGTATTTAGTGGGGATGTACATAAAAATCGTGGGCGGACACGTAGTTAACTTCCCCCACTCGTGGGACTGATATAAAACTCCCTTTTTCTCTACATATATGCTATTAATGTCTTTTCTTTCATTTTCACTCCTACTAACGACAATTTTGTCCATTTTCTTTCTCTTTTTCAATGGAGTTTCTTTTTCCTTTTTCTCGTATTAAATTAAAAAATAATTTCCACAACATCCAAATGTAGTTCATTTTTAAGTGGGGTTCATGCAAATATTTCCTACTCCATTGACCTTTATTTGACAAAAGGTTGAATTGAAGAAGGGTTGACCTATAGCCATCTTGTCCTCACCCTATCTTGCCTTGGTATCTTGAAAATAAAGCAAATACTCCAAATATCTTATTTAATTTATGTCAGACTAGTTTAGTATTACAGTGTTATGAATTCGAATCTCGTAGCATTTATGATAATATCGTAAAAATGAACTCTAAATATATTATTTTGTTCAAACAAGAGATGAATTTTCCTAAATTACAAAACAAAAAAGAGCATAGCAAAACATTTGAAGATATTCACTTGATTTATTCTAAACAAGAAAGGAATGAAGAGATTTAATCCTCATATTGGTGAGATTGAGTTAAATTAAATACCTATAACAGTAAGACTTATACTTTTGACACAATACTACATTCTTTACTGATAATAAAGTCTACCAAATATTTGAGATCACAAAGATTGTTTAAATCTAGATTTTATTCTTTCTAATCGAAAGGTAACTTTTATATATATATACAAGTTCCTCTTTGTGTAACAATACTTATGTTGCAAAACTCATGTCTTTTCCCTTGAAAACTAAACCTCTCTATTATAGAGAACATATATTATAACATAAAATAAAAATTAATTTTAAAAAGCTTAGCTTTTATAGATAGATATTGTTATATAGGAATGCTATTATAACTTTGGTAGTAAGAAATTAAAGAAAAAAATAGTACTACTACTTATATGCATGGAAAAAAATATTTTTTATTCATTGATTATGTTTAAACACAAGTAAACTTTTTTACCGGCCAAAATGTAGGAAATTTCTCCCTTTCTTCTTGCATTTATTTCTTCGAGAATGTGTTTGGACAGAATTTGCCAGTTTCTGAATTATTTAAAACAGTAAACAGGTAAAATTTGAAATAAGTTAAAAAATTCCATACCATAAATGCAGGATTATTTTAAGATCCTTACTAGATTTGAAATTTAACCCTTCATTACTTGTGCCACCCTTACAAATACAAACTACACTCATCACTTCCCCTTTCACCCAACTCTTTTCCCCTTTTCTCCATTTTCATTCTTCCATGTTGAATACCTTGCTTTCTCCACACCCATCTCTTTTCTAACTAATCTTTACTAAAAAAAAACAAAGTTAATAATTCTTGACTTACTCTTTTAGCAAGTAAAGAACAATGATTCGAACCAACTTGTTATGATTATTTCTCCTTCATTCTTGCTTGAACCCCACAACTCTTCTTTGCTTTACTAAAATTTTTTTTAATTATAAAGTTTGTATTTTTATCAAGAAATTCACAACAATGGCTGAAACCCCATCTCAGAAAGAGTATGAAAAAGTTACTTTCTTGATTGTTGTTAAGAAAATGAAGAGATTCAGGATTTTTGAACCCTCTTTAAGCATTCTTGGATTCTTCTTAGTTATATGTCTTGTTTTGTGCTTTGCCTTGTTGGATTACAGAAGTGTGGCTAAAGTCTTGAAATTTTCTGCAGAGTCTCAGAGTTTTTTATGGTTGAGATTTAATAGGCCTCATAATAATATTGCTGAGAGTAAAAGAGTTGATTTTTTGAGTGAAAATGGCAGTGTTTGTAATGTGTTTGATGGTGATTGGGTTTGGGATGACAGTTATCCTTTGTATAATTCTAGAGATTGTAAATTCTTAGATGAAGGTTTCAGGTGTACTGAAAATGGAAGGCCTGATTTGTTCTATACAAAATGGAGATGGCAGCCGAAACATTGCAATTTGCCCAGGTTTTTTTATCCAAAGTTTGCATTTTTCATTTACCCTAATTTTGTGAAAGTTAATGTATCTTGAATTCTGTTTGTGAAATAGTGTTTGTATTTTGAGTTTGTTTTTTATTTGCAATATTTTGGAAAAAAACTAGCCTTGGACATGTGAATTTGGGTTGCTTTCTGGTGACACATGTTTTTGATGAAATTTTCTTAGTCTGTGTATTTTTTTTTAGCATTTATAATGGCATAATCCACACCACTTAACAATACAACAATATGTGAAAGTGACTTGATTGTGATTTCTAGACAGCATTACTCAACTCTTGTAATTGCTCTAGAATGAATTATTAATAGTCTATTCAGCATATTGTTTTTCTTAATCAAAGGGGTAGTGTTAAACTTGTTCAACCAAAAAAATGTTGGTATCAAGTTAGTGATCAATCTCTATATCCCCCTCCCTCCCTCTTGTGATTGTTATTCCTTTTTGTTGCATGTATATTAACAACACTAAAAAATATTGGTTAAATTATGATGAAGTTAAGTTTTCAAGTGTTTTGGTCCAAGAATTTATTTTGTTATCTGGGTATCCTCTGTTCTAAATCTATGTTAATTTAGGGTATTAATATGGTGTTTTGGTCCAAGAATTTATTTTGTTATCTGGGTATCCTCTGTTCTAAATCTATGCTAATTTAGGGTATTAATATGATTTATTCAGATCTCTTCTAGTTTTGGAGTTCTAGTTTCAACTTGGATTTGTATGTGATACAAACTGCTATAATTTGCTGGAAACTTTTGAATGCTGCATTTAACTTCTGCTTCGATAAGTTTGAATGCTCTATTTAATTATTTTATTGTTTTCTTGGAGAAGTACATTTCTTGATTTATTTCTGGCACGCCTTTCAAGATGTGATCCTCAAATTTCTTTTTTTTTCCTATTTATTTATGCATAGAGATTATCACTTGGTCTTAAAAGTCACAATTCAGCCAAAGAAATTAGAGATTTACTTTTTCAATCCATGAAACAGATTTAATCCTAGGACCATGCTAGAGAAACTGCGGAATAAACGTATAGTGTTTGCCGGAGACTCAATCGGGAGAAACCAGTGGGAGTCTTTGCTTTGCATCCTTTCTTCAGCTATAGCCAACAAGGACACAATCTATGAAGTTAATGGCAGTCCTATCACGAAACACAAAGGGTTTTTGATCTTCAAATTTGCTGATTACAATTGCACCGTTGAATACTATAGGGCTCCGTTTCTTGTGCTGCAGAGCCGACCTCCAGCTGGATCCCCGGCCAATATAAGAACAACTCTAAAGTTAGATAAAATGGATTGGAGTTCTTTAAAATGGAGGGATGCAGATGTCATTGTTTTCAATACTGGACATTGGTGGAACTATGAGAAGACCATAAGAGGGTACCTTTCCCCACTTAAAACAACTCTTGTTTTTTGACTTATTGATGAAAAGAAAACAGAAGAAAGAAAAAAAAAAGAACTCTTGTTTTTCCTTTCGATCCCCTTATGCTTTTCAAGATGAACTGTTAATGTTGTTAGTATAGAGCCATTCTGAAACTAAGCATTGTCTTTGATGTGGACACCATCTTCATCGTTTGTGATACTGTGCTATCTTATGTGTTAAACTGCAATATGAAAATGTTTTCAGGGGTTGTTACTTCCAAGAGGGGTCAGAGGTGAAGATGGATATGAGAGTGGATACTGCCTATGAGAGGTCTTTGCAAACGGTGTTAGACTGGGTAAATCGTGAAGTAAACTCCAATAAAACTCAGGTCTTCTTTCGGACGTATGCCCCGGTACATTTCAGGTTGGTTCCAAGCTTCTTTGTCCTTGCTAATTTGTTCTTTGGACCTATAATTGTTAAACACTTTGCACCTCTACTCACCTTGCAGTCATGACATGACCTGGTTAGTGATCTTAAGCTTTACTATACCCTCATGTTGACAAACCTGGAGTTTGTGTTACTTGAGGATCATAAGACACGAATATGACCTCAAAAGAATGGACTTTGGTACATACATGTAACATCTATGGTCACTAGTTGGCTATTGGTCAGAGCACTTTCTGACAGATTGTTCTATACTTCAAAGCATAAAGCATAAGCAGAAATACCAATTTTTTGTGCGCTCTAGAGCTTTCTTTAGTGCTCCAGAGGGCATGAACCCTGTTTCTGTTCATAAGTCCAATACGCTGACCTTTCAACAGATAGTCTTCTTTTATGTTGTTTCCTGAATGGTTGTCTTTTTTTTTTTTTTTTGAATAGTTCCTTTTCCCCCTTCATTTTTCTTATATGTGGGCACCTGTTTTTAGGCAGGGCGTTCTGTAGGAAAAAAAACTTCTGCTCCCTGACCTAGTTGTTAACCCTGATGATATGATCATTTCCGTTTGTTTTGGTGATAGCCTGCGGTTATTGACAAAGCTATATATTACGTGATTTGCAGAGGTGGAGATTGGAGGACCGGGGGAAGCTGTCACCTGGAGGCACTTCCAGATTTAGGCTCTTCATTGGTACCACCCCATACGTGGGCTCGATACAGTATCTTTCGTGATGTAATGTCAACTCGCTCAAACACATCCAATCTAGGAGCATTACATGTTCTAAACGTAACACATCTGACCTCCAGAAGAAAAGATGGACATTCATCTATGTACTATTTGGGTCCTCAGGTAGGCCCCGCGCCTATCAATAGGCAAGATTGCAGCCACTGGTGCCTGCCGGGAGTCCCAGATACATGGAATGAGCTACTTTATGCCCTATTTATGAAGCGCGAAGCAACTCAAACTTGGAACACCTCAACCATCCAGGTACAATGATCGGGGGGTTGCTGCTAGGAGGTGTACTATATGTACACGGTCTCCACAGGACTGAGATGTGTCAAATATAAGGATGCTTGTCCGATAAAATACAGTATCGAGGAGATACAAAAAATTACCAGACACACAGGAGGCAAGGCAAGAACCCGTCTCATGGCTGTTTCAAGGCTTGCTTCTATGTAGTGTGTGTATTGACTGAAGAGAAGCCCAATTTAGGGGCAAGTTGTAAACAGGGTCATAAAATAAAATAGATATAACCTCATAGATAGGAGTATTCCAAATGTAGTGATTATCATGCTTTTAGTGCATCAAATGTAGAGATAGCAAGTTTTGGTTACAACTTGTAGCTGGACAAAGAAAAGAATATAAGTTGAAATAGTTCTGTCAATTAAACTATTCTGTCTGTCTTCTTTGATTGCATTGATACATAGATGATGCAACTAAACTTATCCTGCATATCCAGATTTTTTAAAAATGAAGCAATTCTACTCCTTCAATATCCAAGTACTAACTCTTTTGGTTTTAGGTCTATCCTTAATGTCAGAATTGTCCATAAATTTTCCAATATTAACTTCAAAAATAGAAGGCAAAACTCTAGATTATTTCTTTTCATCTATCTATACCTGGTGTGAAGAGTTACCCGGTAAATGTATTGTGGAAAGATATCAGTTACCTCGTGGAATTAATCCTACGGCAAGCCCCGAACACCACGGTTATTAAGAATTTTTTTGACCAATATATCAATTGTGATTGAATAGAAGTGCTTCAAGTTAACATCGGATGACGTATGTAGGTAGTTTAAAGTTATAATCGTCAATGTTAGTACTTTTTTCTATCTTATGTATGAGAAATGAATTTTGGCATAATATTTGATGTTCCAATCAAACAACAAATCTATCTTCTTTTGTAGTCTATGCACGCCGTGAAGCTATTAATTAGACAATGTTTTTAAGCCTATGCTTCTCAACCGTATTCTTGTAAAATTAATAAATTTTAAATGATTACTATTTTTAGTTATATAAATTTCTAAATTTGTTTTAAAAATTTTAATTTGGGTGACGTTTGGTTTGAAGATAAAAATGTGTTTGGACATCAGTTTTCAAAATATATTTAACTTTTTTTTTCCTGAAAAAACATGAAACATGACTTATCCACACAAGTTTTAAAAACTATCACAAATACCCAATAGTACATTCATCAATGATATTCATTATCATTATCACAAACCGTAGTCCTAAACATAAATAAATTTGGTACAAAATCATCATTTTTATAATGAACTGCATAACATCATATGACCGAGAACTTTTAAGCAAAGTTGTTACAAAATAAAAAATGATGGGCTCTTTTATAAAAATATAAAAGTTTGGGATAATTTTTAAAAAATATAATAGTAATATTTGGTTCAAAATCAGCTATTGAATTGATTTTGGGATTTGGATTTTGGGATTTGGATTTTGGAAATTTACCAAAATATGGATAAAAGTTCTGAACAAACATATATTTGCCAAAAAAACATTCCACAAAAATTAGGCAAAATCTATAGCCAAATGGGTCCTTAATCTTTTGGCTTAATTTTATCTAAGAAATTTTCGTATATTCTCCCCTTTCGATACACAAGTAAAACTTCGATTTGGACACCTTCAAACTTATTAATCCTTAAAGAAACTAACTATGACTTCTTTGTGAGTGTCAAACCATCAATTTATTTTATAACCATTATAATCAAAATCAAAATTTTTCTCCAACTTTTGTTCAACTAATAATGTCTTGTATTACTACTACTACTATAACTATTCTAATAAATAGTATACCTACTGATTATTTTACATCTACACGAGGTATTACGCAAGGTGATCCGTTATCACCTTATATTTTTATTTTATGTTTAGAGATGCTGCCGAGAAAAATAAACTCTAAAGTTAATTACAATATTTGGCATCCCATTTCAATAGGTAGAAGAGTACCTAATTATCACATCTATTTTTTGCGGATGATATTATTTTGATATCGAAAATTACGCCTACTTCTTGTCAATCCATAATTAACACCATAAATCAATTTACTCATCATTTTGGGCAAACTATTAACTTTGAAAAATCTAAGATTTTCTTCTCCAAGAATTGTGATACTAATATGAAGGTTTCAATGCAACACAATTTTCACATATGTGAGGGCAAAACTTTTGGAAAGTATTTAGGGTTCCCTATTTTTAGCTCGAGACCCACTAAAGTAGATTATCAATTTTTAATTGACAATTTCAAATATAAAGTTAGCTGGTTGGAAAACCTACTTTTAACCAAAGCAGGAAGGCAAACCCTAATAAGATCAACTTTGAATAACCTTCCCAACCACCTAATGCAATATATTACTTTGCCATCGTATGTTCTCTCCTCCCTTAATAGATACCAACGGAATTTTCTGTGGGGAACTACTCCTTAAAGAAAAAAATACATCTGATTAAATGGTCCATGGTTACACAACCTTTAGAGAACGGGGGATTGGGCATCCAAAATCTTAATAGAGTATTAAAAATCAATCTTTGCATTCTAGTCTTGCTTGGAGGCTTTTTCAAAATCGTACCTAACTATGGGCACAAATATTAATACACAATAATTTAAGGCCTACCAAAATTTACTAAAATGAACGTTTCAAGAACTTGGTTAAATATTCTTAAGGGTTGGTCCAATTGTAGATTAGGTTATAAATGGAACCTGACAAATGGTAAACATGTAAATTTCTGGACTGAACCTTGGATAGCTCACAATTTTCTGGTATGTAATTATATATATGGACCTTTACCTAAAGGGGAGGATACCAAAAAAGTGTCTGATTACTATTTTAATCATAAGTGGCATCTACATAAATTGCCTTTTGTATTACCACCTTCGTTAGAACTTTCAATTCTGATATTTATATGTCAATGGCGTCCATAAATTATGATCAACTTTATTGGGCAATTACATCGGATGGTTTGTTCTCTGTTAAATCTATGTATTATACGATTGCAAATGAACTCAATCATCCCATAACAAATGAGTTCATAAACTATAAATGGATTTGGAAACTCAACATACCACCCAAGCTTTCGTTCTTTTTATGGTTAATATATCATTACAGGCTTCCTACAGCTGCATATTAACATAAGCTACAAATTATAGATTCACCTTTGTGTTCACAATGCCAATTGGTCCCTGAGACTGTACATCATACTTTTATGGAATGCCATAATGCTACTGCACTTTAGGCTGCTCTTAAGGTAAATACTACTCATATGGTGGATCCAGCACCTATTAATTGCATAAGTTGGTGGCACAATTTCATACATAAGCAACTTTTGCTATCCTTTAAACGCATTCCTTTTCCCCTACTTTTATCTTTTGCATTATGGCAGCTATGGTCTATCAGAAATAAAAACTACTTTGATAATCAACATCTCAAATCGAGTGTTCCTTTACTATATAAACATGCTGCTGAATTTTACTATCTCACAAATTATAAAAAAAAGTAATACTTCACTATTAACCCTCTAAATCAAATGGCATCCACCAGATAGCCAGTTTTTTAAGTTAAATATAGACGGTTCAGCATCTATCACTCAAAAAAAGTGGTATTGGTGGGTGCTTTAGAAACCACCAGAGCAAATGGATTATAGGTTTTGCAGGACGAGCACAAAATGGCTTCAGTGTTCAGACAGAATTACTAGCACTAATCATGGGGCTAAAATTAGTTGTTCAACACCAACTCACACCACTGATCATCGAAACAGATGCAACTGCAATAATTGGAATGCTTACTATACCTACTATAATATATACTAATTTAATCAATGATTGCAGGTTACTACTTCATCAGCTGGATGATCCAAAAAATACATAGCATCTACAAAGAACAAAACTATGTTGCAGATTGTCTAGCTAAGTATGAAACAGCAAAATATGGAGGCTAGTTGTGTAATTTTTGCAAGTCCTCCTCCTTTTGTCACAACCTTGTACCACCAGGATCGGGAAGGAATGCTACGAAGAAGAAGAATTAAATCAAGCTCTATGTTACCTACTAGTAGTACCAGTTGTAGTAAGAGTGATATAATAGCAAATTTAAGTTCTCTATATGTTCCTAGTCCCCATAAGGGGGACTTAGTTCTTCTCATCTGATGCATTATATATTATATGCATCCTACAAACTCTTATGTACATGTTTAACTATTTGTAATATGTTTATCTTTTCAACAAAAAAATAATTGTCGGCATTATTATTATAATATAATATAATATTATCATTACTATTATTCCATTTCTATCTTTCTATATGACATATTATAAGGAGTCGACAACTTTTTATATGACATTTCAATTATTTTAAGATATCTTAGTTTCTAAAAAGGAACAAATTGAAATACGTTCTATAAATTTCTACTAATGAAAATATCTTTTTTTAAGTATGTCCTTTGTATGGTTTAAGCCTCATATTTCTAATTTTTTTTGCATACGTTGAACGTCTCCCCCCCCTTCCCCCCTCCCCGGCCCCTCCTTTTTTTGAAATACAACAAATTTCTTCCTATTTTTTTTTTTGTCGACAAGTGGATCACCTGCTTGCAATAAGGGGGAAGTGCGAGCATAAACAGCTGCGTAAAGTGGAAGCTAGTAGGTCCAATCCAACATAAACGTGAACTTCTCCCTTTCGCTGCTCCGATGGCGGATTCGACATCACAAAGCAGATCAAGGGACCTCGACAAGCTCCTTCTCCGCCCCGGAAATCTCGTTGGGCCGACCTTCGAGGCCGGTACGGAGGTAAAATCCCCCATCCAAAACCCTACTCCTTTTTATTTCTTTAAGACGATCATGTTGCAGCTAATCTACGAATATAATTCTGATCGCTTGTATTCTTTTAACAGTTGAGAGATGATTTAAAGGAGTATGTAAGAGTGTTAGTGATAGGTGCTGGTGGATTAGGTTGCGAATTGCTTAAAGATTTGGCTTTCTCAGGATTTCGTAACCTCGAGGTCATTGATATGGACCGAATTGAAGTTACCAATCTTAATCGCCAGTTTCTCTTCAGGTGCTGTAATATTTTTCGTTTTTAGACTATGCAACTCGACATTTTTGTTGAATTTGTAATGTGTGTATTATTGAAGTGGTTTGTATTGACTGATTTTTGGCCTCATGTTCTTTCATGATAGCAATTTCCTTTTCCTATGCAAAATTCAGCTAAAAAAGTACATTGTGAAAGCAAAAGAAACAATAAGCAAGCTTGTGACTTAGATCACAAGTTTTTATTTTTATTTTTTAATAACCGTGGTGTCCGGGCAAGCTTGCGTGCAACTTGATTAATCCACGGATACCTGCTACCTTCCACCAGTAACAAGTACCAGGTAGCTCTATCCACCAAGACTAGGACAAATGAGAAGAAATCACCTAGTGTTTTTGTCTCTGCTGGGATTTGAACTTAAGTCCTCAAGTCCTCAACCCTTTTCATTGACTATTAGGCCACACCCTTGGGTGCAATAGTTCAAATGGCAGAGGTTGAGGGACTTGTGACTTAGAGTGACTTAGATCTCAAGTTCTAGCCCTGCACCATGCAAAGTAAGCTTGGAATTTAAATATAGAAGAGCAGAGGGGCGGGCTCATTATCCCCAAGTTTCAAAGGTTGCGGTTGGTCCTCAGAGTTGACCCGGACGAATTTCTCGGTCTTAATAGAATAGAGGAATACATTATAAAGTAGTGTAATAAAGTTACCAATCTCAATTGCTAACTTTTATTCAGGTGCGGAGTATTTTTTGAGTTGCATCGTTTTCTGAATTTATGCAATTCAAACTTATGGTTAAATTCTTGTTGTGTCCATTGTTGAAATTGTAATTTTTAGTCACGTCTTCAAAAAAGGCACTTTAGGGTTACAAAACCCAAGATGAAGTGAATGGTGTGGGATGGTGCATTTCATTCGTGTAGCTGTTATTTTTGAGGAGGATAATGTCCTTCTCCCTGTTTATGAAAGGAGGGTTTATCCTTCTTCCATTTTGTAGTTTCTAATGTATGGTTATAGCTATGTACAAGTACATGATCCTTGAGTCTACTTTCACTTTGGATTTAGGATATAGATGTATCCCCTTAGCGTTTTGCTTGCAGGCACATTTTCTTTTATAAATTTTAGCAACAATATGTTTATTAGTATTTCTTCTTATAGTTCTTCCTATGTAGACTTGAAGATGTAGGGAAACCAAAGGCAGAAGTTGCTGCTAAAAAAGTGATGGAGAGAGTCAATGGTGTAGAAATTAAGCCACATTTCTGTCGGATTGAGGACAAACCAATAAGCTTCTACAGTGATTTCCAAATTATTGTTCTTGGTCTTGATTCTGTCGAAGCTCGAAGCTATATAAATTCTGTAGCTTGCGGCTTTCTAGGTTTGTCTTTTCTACTTATGCTTTTCAAACAAGTTGCATGGGCTGCATTGGCTGTTCAAATTATTTTCTGAGTAGTTTACTTGAATGCTTTCGCGTTGTGCCCATTCTTTTTTATTGCTTAGGAGAACAAAAGTTTCTGATTGAGTAGTTGTAAATAACTAGATTTTTTCTGTTTGATTGTCCAACCACTCATCACCTCTCTCCCGTCATCTTATTGCTGATCTTGAAACAATGTCTGGGTGAATGGGAAGGTTGCAAGTGATACTTCTTCGTAAAATGCAAAACCACCTTTTTTCTTTCTTTGATGAATAAAATGGAGAGCCATTCTTTTTACCGTGGAACATCAGATCCTTAGGCTTCTAGCTAGATGTGTTCTAGATGAATCAAGATTGGGCCCAAATCAACAATGAGACAAGTATAAATCCATTTCTATTTTCCTGTTACCATTTATGGTACATACTTCCTTTGTTTATTGCTTGGCTGCTTTATCTTATCTCTACTGTTCCTTGAGCCGAGGGTCTATCGGAAATAGTCTCCCTATCTTATAAGGTGAGGTAAGGTATGCGTACACACTACCCTCTCCAGACCTCATTTATGGGATTACACTGGGTTGGTTGGTGGTGTTGTATGTATGGCACATGCTTATTGAAACCAGTTTCTACAACTTCTATAAGAGGCCAAAATTGAAGTAAGAAAAGGAGATAAATGCAAAGTAACAGATATTAGATTCTAGTCTGTTAGAGTAGTTTGACTTGGATATTTGTCTAAGCATCAAGATGCAAAAAATGAAATATATGAGGTCCCACATGCTTGGATTTGCACAAAGACGCTTTTTTTATCATATGTTGCTCATATTTGTATATCTGTATCATCAGCTAGACATATAAGAGTGTTCAACTTTGAAGATAACGTGCAAATACGGAAATAAGTAACATACTAAACAGTTTCCAATGGAAAAAACCAAGTGTACATACATGAGAGAGAAAAATATTCATCATTTAATGTTCTTCTTTGGCTGACCCCAACTTATTTGGGACTGAGGCGTAGTTTATTTATAATTTAATGTTCTTCTTTCACGGTTGTCTCTTATTTACTCTTTTGTTGTTTGCTTTTGACCTTCAAAGGGAAAACACTGACTAAAGAGCAAATGGGGACTATTACTTGTACTTATGCAGTCAGAGTACCGATGTGATATACTCAGTTTTATCAAATAATCCTTGGGGAAGGGGGACCTTTATCAAAACCCTCAAATGGAAGTGAGATGATATTTTAGTCCTGAAAACCTTAATGTGGTTAAACTAAGGGGCTGTTATATTAGGATTTTATCGTTTATAACGTGTCCAGATTTTGCAAATTGCTTCTCGTTGTTTATGTGTGTATGTATGTACTAGATAACTGACAGCTAACTAACATATATGAACCTCATTACTGATGACCTAACATTATTAATTAAACGAAAAGGAGCCTTAGCATTAGAAAAGAACTAGTATATAATCTTTTCCACATCACTACTAATAAATCTCTCTTGTAAGTTTTTGTTTAATTAAATTTTGTACAAAATATGATCAATCAAAAATTTGCATAAAAACGAGAAGTAATCTGATCACAAGGAGGAGAAAAGTGATATTATGATTAAATCGGTGCAACTAAAATATGTCACTGAAACCGATCTGGACTCCTGTGCGGTTTGGATTGGCCCTTCCCGTTTGCGTAACTGGCCTGTGACTGTCCAAGAGTGGTCTTTAGCCTCAGGGCCAGATTGGCCCATACCAACCTGTGACCCCTCCAAAACCCAAGACGTCTAGCCACCAAAGATAAACAGGAATGTCATTGACATCAAGGTTGGAACCCTTGTTATAAGTTGAAGACCATTAACTGTTACGCCAACCAATTTGTTAGTCAAACTGCTCCTATTTTTAATACACATTTTAATTTTGTGGGACAAAATTGATTCAAAAATTCAATGATCATATTAAATTGACAATCTTATAGAACTGTGGATGTATTTGAACTTCTGAGTGCTATCAGTTTATTTGATTTTGAAATATAACTTTGAAATTCTCTTCCAATTTTTGGGAGATGCAAACTGAGAGGGAATGGATCTTTGTTTTCCAGTTTACTCCACTTTTGCAAGCTTGAACCAGCCCTTCTTGGAGCAGCCCTCTTATTCTATAGGAAACCGAATTGATTAAACAGACATGAATTAAGAAGATACCGAAGTAAGGAGGGAGAGATGGATCTGATTGAATAAATTTTAAATAAAGATATTCTACTAATTAGTCATTTTCAGAAGCCAAAGTGAGGGTTGAAGCTCCTTCCGACCATGGGGAAATGTGTCTCATGCTCCTGGCTAGTTTTCATACTGTTAGAATAGTCGTGTAAATAGGAGTAAATAACCATAATTCAATATGTATTAGGAGTAGGATATGTTATGTGTATGTATAGGGCTCATTGTAGCGTTGTCAATTAATCAATAATATATTTTCTCCCGTGCTTTCTCACATGGTATCAGAGCTTAAGTGAGAAAATTATTGCTGTGCGTCATTCCAGCAACTTCCGGGAAGGAAGACCTCGTCGCCGTGCAATTTTCTGGCGACTTAAGAGGCTGTCCGTAACCAAAATCACTTTCCGTTGGTGTTGTGCAAAAACCAACATCACCACAGGGTTCCCCGGGCTTAGGCGACCAAACCCCACCTAAGATCTCCAGTAGCCGACGACTCACGCGCCCTCACTCGCGGGTTGGAGCTCTGTTTTTCCGGCGAGTCCTTCCCATGCGCCGGCGCGTGTGGTCCTTTGCCGGCCAGATTTCAAATTTTTTCCTTCAGGCAGCCTGTTCGCGTGGCCTTTCCGAGCCAACCCATCAAGTGTACATCAGATTCCGACGACTTTTTTATTTTCCGGCGAGCTACAGTGTTTCCGGTGAACAGTAATAGTCAAACAGTGATTTCCAAATAATTTTCTGACCTTTTCCGGCATGAACATTATAATGTCATTCTTAGACTCACAATTTGTTGGATCGAATGCATTAAATCCAATCCAGATGGTTTCTTTACCGAATTATATTGAGTTCCTTCAGTACAAAGCACATAAACAGACATCTTCAAGATTAACCTCCGTTGTTCCAACAAATAGTAGCATGACTGGTGTCTCCCAATCTTCACCTTCTGAGTCTTGGGTCATTGATTCAGGTGTGTCTGATCATATTTCTGGTAACAAATCTCTTTTCACTAGTATCTCATATTCTCAATCTCTTCCAACAGTCACAATGGCCAATGGGTCTCAAGCCATGACAACTGCAATAGGTCAAGCAAGTCCACTTCCTTTCTTACCTTTAGACTCAGTTCTTTATGTTCCTGGTAGTCCTTTTAATCTCATAGCCGTTAGTCGCTTAGCCAAATCACTTAAATCTGCTGTTTTATTTCTTGATGACCTTGTTTTTATACAAGAACGCAGTACAGGGCAGATCATTGGTACCAGACGTGAATCAGATGGACTTTATTACCTTATCCTTGCCAAATCACATGGACTCGCATCTTGTCTTCCTCCAATAACTTCTCCCGTTACTGATTCACCAGATTTATTACATAAACGGTTAGGACATCCCAGTTTGTCAAAACTTCAGAAAATGGTACCTGGCTTATCTCACTTGTCCACTCTAGAGTGTCAGTCATGTCAGCTCGGTAAGCTTACCCGCTCCCATTTCCCGCGGCGTCTTGACAATCGAGCAGGGTCACCTTTTACTTTAGTCCATTCAGATGTTTGGGGTCCTAGTCGGGTTAGCTCTACCTTAGGATTTCGCTACTTTGTTAGTTTCATTGATGATTATTCCAGGTGCACTTGGATATTTTTGATGAAAAATCGATCTGAGTTGTTTTATATTTTTCAGACCTTCCATGCTGAAATTCAAAATCTATTTGGGGTTTCTATCCGCACATTTCGTAGTAATAATGCCCTAGAGTATTTGTCTTCCCCATTTCAGCAGTTTATGAACTCCCATGGGATTATTCATCAAACATCTTGTCCGTACACATCCCAACAAAATGGGGTAGCTGAAAGAAAGAATAGACATCTTATTGAAACTGCTCGTACCCTACTCATACAATATCATGTTCCGATGCGTTTTGGGGGATGCAGTTCTTACATCTTGTTATCTTATTAATCGTATGCCATCTTCAGCTATCCAAAATCAAGTTCCATTCTCTGTCCTGTTTTCTCACTTACCTTTGTTCTCACTTCCACCCCGTGTCTTTGGGAGTACGTGCTTTGTTCATGACCTTACTCCAAGAAAAGATAAGTTAGCTCCTCGTGCTTTTAAGTGCATATTTCTGGGTTACTCGAGAACGCAAAAGGGATATCGATGTTATTCTCCTGACCTTCAGCGATTTCTTATGTCTGCTGATGTTACCTTCTTTGAAACTCAATCATACTTCACAGGTTCCGTAAATCACTTAGATATTTCCGAGGTGCTACCTGTTCTTTTGGAGATTCAGTCCCTATCTCCCATTCATCTTCCTCCATAGCTCCACCGCCTATAGTTCCAGTTACAACTCCACCACCTATAGCTCCAGTATCACCACCGAGTCCAGTGCCACCACCTAGTCCAGTTCCACCAACTATAGCTCCAGTGCCACCACCTAGTCCAGTTCCATCAACTATAGCTCCAACGCCACCACCTAGTCGAGTTCAACCTTCTACAGCTCCACCACTCCTGACTTATCATCGTCGTCCGCCCCCAGCATTAGGTCCAATTGATTCACGTCCTGCACTTGACCCTGCTAATACTGCGGACTTGTCTCCTCTTAATCAACCGTTTGCACTATGAAAAGGTATACGGTCCACAGTTAATCCTAATCCTCATTATATCTGTTTAAGTTACCATCGTCTGTCATCATCCCATTGTGCATTTGTGTCATCTTTGTCCTGTGTTTCCATTCCTAAGTCTATAGGTGAAGCACTGTTTCATCCCGGATGGCGACAGGTTATGATTGACGAGATGTCTGCTTTACATACGAGTGGTACTTGGGAGCTTGTTCCTCTTCCTTCAGGTAAATCGACTGTTGGTTGTCGTTGGGTGTATGCAGTCAAAGTTGGTCCAGATGGCCAGGTTGATCGACTTAAGGCTCGTCTTGTTGCCAAAGGATATACTCAGATATTTGGACTTGATTACAGTGATACTTTCTCTTCCGTGGCTAAAATTGCATCAGTCCGCCTTTTTCTATCTATGGCTGCTGTTCGCCATTGGCTTCTTTATCAGTTGGACATTAAGAATGCTTTTCTTCACGGTGACCTTGAGGATGAGGTTTATATGGAGCAACCACCTTGTTTTGTTGCTCAGGGGGAGTCTAGTGGCCTTGTATGTCGGTTGCGCCAGTCCCTCTATGGTCTAAAGCAGTCTCCTCGAGCCTGATTTGGTAAGTTCAACACAGTTATTCAAGAGTTTGGCATGACTCGTAGTGAAGTTGATCACTCTGTATTTTATCGACATTCTGCTTCAAATCTCTGTATTTATCTGGTCGTTTATGTTGACGATATTGTTTTACCGGCAATGATTAGAATGATATTAGTAAGTTGAAGCAACTTCTCTTTTAGCACTTTCAGACTAAGGAACTGGGCAGATTAAAATATTTTCTGGGTATTGAGGTCGCTCAGTCTAGCTCAGGTATTGGGATCTCACAACGGAAGTATGCCTTAGATATTCTTGAGGAGACGGGAATGACAGGTTATAGACCTGTTGACGCTCCGATGGATCCGAATTCTAAACTTCTGCCGGGACAAGGGGAGCCTCTTAGTGATCCTGCAAGATATAAGCGGTTGGTTGGTAAATTAAATTACCTCACAGTGACTAGACCTGACATTTCCTGTCCTGTGAGTGTTGTGAGTCAGTTTATGGATTTTCCCTGTGATAGTCATTGGATGCAGTTGTTCGCATTCTTTGGTATATAAAATCAGCTCCAGGCAAAGGCTTATTGTTTGAAGATCGAGGCCATGAACAGATCGTTGGATACTCAGATGCTGATTGGGCAGGATCACCTTCTGATAGACGTTCTACGTTTGGATATTGTGTCTTAGTAGGAGGAAATTTGGTGTCTTGGAAGAGCAAGAAAAAGAATGCGGTTGCTCGATCTAGTGCAGAAGCAGAATATCGAGCAATGACTATGGCCACATGTGAGCTAATTTGGATCAAACAGTTGCTGAAGGAGTTGAAATTTGGTGAGATTAGTCAGATGAGACTTGTGTGTGATAATCAAGCTGCTCTTCATATTGCGTCAAATCCAGTGTTCCATGAGAGAACTAAACACATTGAGATTGATTGTCATTTTGTTAGAGTCGAGATATTGCTACAAAGTTTGTGAAGTCGAATGATCAGCTTGCAGATATTTTCACCAAGTCCCTCACTGCTCCTCGTATTAACTACATATGTAACAAGCTCGGTACGTATGATTTATATGCACCAGCTTGAGGGGGAGTGTTAGAATAGTCGTGTAAATAGGAGTAAATAACCCTAATCCAATATGTATTAGGAGTAGGATATGTTATGTGTGTATATATAGGGCTCATTGTAGCGTTGTCAATTAATCAATAATATATTTTCTCCCGTGCTTTCTCACACATACTTAGTGGAAGGAGGTCGGTGAAAGTGCACTAGATTTAGCTCATCCATCTGACATTATGTGTAGAGTACGATTCTGATGATAACCCACGAGAAGAGACAATTAAGCCTATGGTTGATGGTGGGACTGAAGGATTCAAGGGCCACGCAAGGATTATAATGCCAGGTGTTACCCCCTGCTTTGAGTGTACAATATGGCTCTTTCCTCCACAAGTGAAGTTTCCATTATGTACTCTTGCTGAAACTCCAAGAACTGCTGCTCACTGCATTGAGTATGCACATCTAATCAAATGGGATGAGGTAAGTATTGAACTTCCCAGCCTTTGGTTTTCCATGCTTCTAGACCAACTGCACTGTTTTTCACCCCAGAAGTTTTATGCAGGTTCATAGTGGCAAAACATTTGATCCAGATGACCCTGAACACATGCAATGGGTGTATTCAGAGGTTGATTTATGCCCTTTGCTTTCTCCATTCCTAGTACTTAGACGTATGCTACATATCTCATGTTTCCTTTCTCAATCCTCGACTTCTCTGATCATGTGCTGTAGGCTGTTAAGAGAGCAGAGCTCTTTGGAATTCCGGGAGTTACCTATTCTTTGACCCAGGTAAGCTCATGGTATGGAAGTTTCAGCCTTCTGTAGATAACTAGACATCCTCCTATAGATATGGCCAAACTTAAAGTATTTATTTCATTATGCATTGAGGTGAGAACCTATTCTACTCCAGCCATATTAGGCTGGTATAGTGGTTTTGTGCAGTCATGTGTTCTCAGTTCATATTGAATAATCTTTCATTATTGCTTACAGGGTGTTGTTAAAAATATTATTCCTGCTATAGCATCCACCAATGCTATAATTTCTGCTGCCTGTGCTTTGGAGACCTTGAAGCTTGTCTCCGGATGCAGCAAAACTCTATCAAATTACTTGACGTAAGTCTGTTAAATCCTAATTTACTTAGCTCCGCCACTGTTGCAGGTTGTGTCTTATGAATCAATTGTCTTATCGTCAACATTTGCACTTTAATTTGATAACATCTTGAAGGTTAATCTTTCCTTATGACTTCTTCAAAAGAAATGCAGTTATGTACTTGTGATTCATTTGAAATTAAGAACTAAGTTATCCTGAAGCAGTAGAAGTCTTATAGCCAGTTTGGCCAAGCTTTCTTTGGGGCCAAAAGTGCTTTTTTGGCCAAAAGCACTTTTGGCGAAAAATTGAGGTGTTTGGCTAAGCTTTTGGAAGGAAAAAAAGTGCTTTTGAGTAGAAGCAGAAGCAGTTTTTGAGAAGAAGAAAAAAGTAGCTTTCTCTCCAAAAGCACTTTTCTTAGAAGCACTTTTGAGAAAAATACACGTAGAAGCAGTTTTCAAAAGTTTGGCCAAGCACTAATTACTGCTCAATAGTGTTTTTTAAATTAATTAGCCAAACACAAACGGTTTCTCACCAGAAACTCTTTTTAAAAAGTATTTTTGAGTAAAACACTTCTCAAAATAAGCTGATTTTAGAAGCTTGGCCAAATAGGCTAGTTTCCTGTCTTCTCTGATGTCTTGTATCTTGCTTTCTGTTTGATAAATGAGTTCTTTACTTTGTTTTTGCCCGTAACATTATGTTAGGATTTTTACCCTAATTTGTGTTCAATGGTTCTCCCCTTGCAACTGCTCATCTGCTTTCCTCTTCTTCTCTCTCTTTCTCTCTCTCTCGTTGCATTATCATTACTCACGAATTGAATTTCCCTTTGAAACATTTGGCTAAGCTCTGTTGACTTATGTGGAATTCTGTACCTGTTGAAGGTACAATGGAGTTGAAGGTCTGCACACCAAAGTGACCGAGTTTGTGAGGGACAAAGAGTGTCTTGTTTGTGGTCCTGGCGTTCTCATTGAGCTGGAAGCTTCAGTTAGTTTGAAAAAGGTTCTTGTTCTTTTTATTTCTCAGCTCTTTAAGATTACTAATCATTCACAAGATTGTTCAGTAAAACAGTAAGACACCTCCTCAGTAACTTTTTGATATATCGTATCTCAAAAGCAGCTAAATAGAGTGCTTCCTAATCTACATTCAGAAAAAAGGAACCAGCTGAATTAGGGAAGAACGTCCCAGTATTGACCTTGTCAACTTATCGTGCATGTTTCAACATGTCCTTGATATGACTGTTCTTTTGAGGCTTGAGAATAGAACTCGACTGAAATACTGGAGTTAGTAGTATCAAATAAGAGAATAGAATTCGGCTGAAATACTGGAGTTAGTATGTTGTCCACCTAACTATATTAGGTCACTCCTGATAATGATCATGAGTGGTGTTACTGCTGTCTCTACAGGCAAAGGAGTGTCAAGACCAGATAAGCTTCATGAAGGGGGAGTAGTAGGAACTAGGAACAAGCAAGAAATCCTAAGGTCCCTAGAACCTGTTGAAAGAAGAGGGAAAAACTTGTCATGAAAGTTTGAAAATGTCTGAAAGCCAATGTATACAGCCTCAATGATAGAAAATTCGTAATCCTAATTATGAAAATATTTCGTGTCTTAACCACCCTATATAATATTATTAAATCCATCTAAAGAAGGATAATCGTAAAAGGAAATAAAGCAGAAAATGGAACTTATGAGATAACTTGGCACCTGCAGCAATTACATTAAACAATAATCAAAGTATGGCACCCTCGAAACAAGAATCTCTCGTATAGCAGATAAGTTGAGGTTCCATTTTTTTTGAGAATGGTAACAGTTATATTAAAAACACAGCACAAAGGCTGTGCTGGGAAGTGGTAATCATTTACAGATTCCAGAAAGTAATCAAAAATGAAAAAGCAGAGTACAATTCGTTGGAAGTTCCATTTAGATGCTTCAATGTTCTTTGTGCTGTTCATAGCCAATGTTCATAGTAACTTCCTGGTATGGATTGCTTGTAGTAAAAGTTGGAATGATCACATAGGACCTTATCATACTCTCGGCTGGATAAAAGCTTTAATTAAACCATCTTTTGAACAATTGGATAAGCATAAGAGAGGAGACACCTTCTTATTTGGGGGGTGGGGGTTAATATATATGTTTCTGTCGGAGTTCATTACTCCCACTGATTTGCCCTTTATGATGTCTGGATGATCTGTGACTGTGTGCAGCATCTCATTCACATAGTTTCTCTATGTTGAAAGCTGGAAATTGCTAAAGAACTTTCGGAATTACTCTCTATGATACATTGAGTTATCTGCCATAAAAACCTCATGGGAAGATACCTATATTTAAGACTTTACTTTCTCAAAAGAAAAAAAAAATACCTATATTGAAGACCATATAATTTGATGCACTAATTTCCCATCAATGTAGCCTTATTGTTTGAGCATGTTAGACATTCCACCACGACAAAAGGGTAGTAAATGGATTGGTTTTTGATACAAGTAATAATGTTTTAGCTTTCTTCTCCTTTCTGGTGTTGTGCAGTTCATTGGTCTGCTAGAAGATCACCCTAAGCTACTATTAACTAGAGTAAGTGTGACGTATCGAGGGAAGAATCTGTACATGCAAGCACCTCCAGTACTGGAAGAGATGACTCGATCGAATTTGGATTTACCATTGTTTGAGCTTATGAGCAAAACTCCAAGGGACATTGTTCATGTTACTGGTGCAGCCGGAAAAGGAGATACAAAGCAATCATGTTCCAGGAAATTACGTGTTGTTTTCAAGGGAATTGATGGAGTTACAGATATGGACATGGCTGGTGGGGCTTAATTTTCAGTTACCCATTAGCCTTTTACTTGTTCTTGGTAAGCCTACTTTTAGGAGCATAGCTTCTTTTGTTCCTCTATTTTCTCTCTAGTTCAATGCATGAGCAAAATGCAGTAACTGACGAGGTTGATAGGGAATACCTCCATTTTTGTAACTCTTTCTTATCATGTGGACGTAAAAATTGGTGAAGTTATCACCAACATCTGAAATGAAATGAGAGCGTTCTACACTTCGTAATCTTACTTGAAATTTGTCAAAATACTTGAAGGTCAGATCAATCTGATAGTAATTTTCTTCATTCCTTCTCAAAATTATCTGCTATAGACGCAAACACGTATAGGAAACTATGTAGGTAAAGAAATCACAAGTTGAATGGAGAAAACTTTGCTGCTATTGCAGTACTTGATGGTGGTTAAATGTTTAATCCTAAAGCCGTGATTATCTTAGTACAACTTTTATATTGTATATGGTAAAAATCAGTGGTCCGATTTTATAACCATTAAGGTACCTCGTAAAGATCGCCCCCAGAAGGCTCGAAGTTCAGCTCGGCGTTCGATTTCGAGGGTTCTCAACGGTCGACCTCGAGGTGGTGCAAACCAGCCGCTGTGATGCACTAATGGGAAGTTCCCAAGGTACACGACAAGAGCTGACAAAGTTTAGTAGGCTAGTTCAAACCCGTATTATGGCATTAAATGGCTGTACCAGCCCATATCTTTGTAATAAATGCACTTGTACTATGTTGGGATTCCCTCTCATATATAAAGGGGATTGTTGTCATTTTGTAAAGCATCTTATGCTCAATATTGAATATACATGAACATTCTCTGTGCTCTCTAACTTAACATACTCTCTTGATCTCACTATTTACATTTATTGCTTATATCCATTGTGTTCTATTTATTGTTCTTCATTTATTGCTCATTATTGGTCATACAAGGCTTCCATTAAAGCTAACATAACTGTTAATCCTCCATCGACTGCCCTCGACCGGGCGTTCGATTCAACTTCGAGGCCCCGTGTACGTAAGCTCGAGGCCCCGATCTCCAGCCATTCGGTTTGATCATTACGCTATCTATAGGTTGTTATCTCGTTTTCTAATATCTTACTTAGCATCTATTGCCGAATAACTAGCATAAAAATAGATCACATATTTTTAGAACTACAAAATCAAATCTAATTGTTATTACCATTTTCAATCTTAGCTGAAGATCCAGTCGAAGCTTCCTTCTTCCTCTTCTTACCCTTGCCAGGTTTTGAGGTGCCCTTCTCAACGGCTGGAGCCGATCTCATCAACACTTCATCCCCGAGGCCTACGCAAACGAAAAGCATTAGACTTGCAAAAGATACCCATAAGGAAGCCTAGTAAGCATAGCAACAAAAAGCATACCGTGATTCTTGGCTGACCATAGTTTTTTGGCCAAGTCGCGCCAAGAACGATCGGAAAGAGGGAAAACGGAATCCAACTTCCTGATCCATCTAGATCCTGAACTGCATCGGGGTACCAAATGGCGGCTGCATACTCAAAAGAAGGTCATTTTTTTAAGGGGATAGAAAGGCAATGAAAAATGATCCGAGGTAGAGGCACTTAAGGTTCATATTCCACTCTTTCGGGAATGACATTCTATTAGCCGGGATAATGTCCGAGGTTCTCATTCGGACAAACCGGCTCATCCACCCTCAATCCTTATCCTCGTCGATACTCGAAAAGAACGCCCTTGCATATCGGGGATAAAGCTTGATCAAACCCCGATAAAAATGGGGATTGTATAATCTGATCAGATGATGGAGAGTGATGATGGAGAGTGAAGGTCACGCCCTTAACCTTGTTGGAAAAATATTGGAGCATATGAACTATCCTCCAGAAAGAGGGATAGATCTGACTGACTGTCACTCGGTACTCATGGCAGAAGTCAAGGATCACCGGATCTATCAACGGTGAAGAAGGACCTGAAGCATCCGCGGGGCCTAAAGTAAACGGGTATGTTTACACATAGAGGAACCCAACCTTATGGTCCACTATGCTCTTCTCAGAATTGGGAATTTCCACTAATGCTGCCTTTCCCCATCGACAGTCTTTTTTCATTCTTTGTGTATCGATCACCGTGCTGATGTACCGAGATACATGCTCACATCGGCCTAGTGTAGCAAGTGGATTTTCGACCGATAAATTACGTAGAGTATCGAATTTGGTGGGAGTGCATTGCTCGATAGTTAGGGGCACTTTCGGTTTAACCTTCGATGAGTGTGACGAGGAGGCAGTGCCCTCCTTCAGAGGTACTATTCTAGAAGTTTGGTCCATAACAACAAAAAGAAAAAGAGAAGGGTTGCCAGGAGAGAAAATAAAGAAACAAGCTCAGAAGGGAGAAGAATAAAGGAGATGGTGGATTTAGTTGTAAAATTTTGAAGATATCGTAAAGTATGAATTGCGAGACAGTAGAGGTGTCTATATAGGAGCCACATATGAAGCGTTTGAGAAGTGGAAAAGTTGAGCCAATAGCGGGTCAGGAGCTTCTCGGTAGTCGTATTGACAGCCACTCCTGCGCGGCTTTTGAGTCGTAGCATTTAATGCTCTGATAGACTGACTTCATTGTATTAGGTATCAAATAGGCGAGAATTCAAAACCGTTTCTTATCATTTTAATCTAAGAAACATGGGGACTATCTGTATACGGTAAAAATCAGAGATCCGATTTTATGACCATTAAGGCACCTCATAAAGACCGCCCCTAGAAGGCTCGAAGTTCAGCTCGGGGTTCGACTTCGAGGGTTCTCAACGGTCGACCTCGAGGATGTGCAAACCAGCCGTTGTGATGCACTAGTGAGAAGTTCCCAAGGCGTACGACAAGAGCAGACTAAGTCTAGTAGGCTAGTTCAAACCCGTATCATGGCATTAAATGGCTGTACCGACCCCATATCTTTGTAGATGCAATTGTACTATGTTGGGATTCCCCCTCATATATAAAGGGGATCCTTGTCATTTTGTAAAGCATCTGACGCTCAATATTGAATATACAAGAACATTCTCCCTGCTTTCCAACTTAACATACTCTCTTGATCTCACTACTAATTTATTGCTTATATCCATTGTGTTCTATTTATTGTTCTTCATTTACTGCTCATTATTGACCATAAAAGGCTTCCATCAAAGCTATCGTAACTGTTAATCCTCTATCGACTACCCTCGACCGGGCGTTTGCTTCAATTTCGAGGCCCCGTGTACGTAAGCTCGAGGCTCCAATCTCCAGCCATTCAGTTTGATCATCACGCTATTTACAGGTTATTATCTCATTTTCTAATCTCTTACTTAGCATCTATTGCCTAACAACTAGCATAAAAATAAATCACGTATTTTTAGAACCACAAAATCAAATATATTTGTTATTACCATTTTCAAGGTAAACAGTTTGGCGCCCACCGTGGGGCTAAAAATAATAGTGATTATTTTCTTGCTGGTTCACTACGTAACGCAAGTTATCTTTCACACTTTTTCTTGTCCAAGAACTTTGATTTCAGGTCAAAATGCCTAACTCAGTAAACGCACATGAAAACAACCATCTTGAGGACCATGGAGAAAATGGTGTGGCTGTTCCACGTGTTGGTGTACCACCATGAAACCCTGAGGATGCACTAGAACCAATTCCCATGGACGTGGTCTCGCACAACGCTTAACACGTTGAAATAAGTTCCCACACCAACAGGAGCATACACGAAGGAGATCACCAAGAAGCTCAAAAAACCCCAAATATGGAAGAACAGGAAGTTAGCCTTCACATTATTTATGAAATGTTACAGGCACAACAACTGGCGATTGCTCAGCTGCAAAGTCACCAGAAAACTCCTAGCACAGTAGCGCCATAAGCGGCTCCCCAAGCCGAGCAGGTTCCGGAAAGGTCGAGCAACAATGGGTCGCTAGCCTACCCCGCCATCATAGAAGAGGATCGAGTTAGGAGAAAAGAAGATAGAAGCCAACGACAAGAAGGTGGAGACCTACAACTCTAGAGTCGATCAAATTCCAGGCGCATCCGATCCTGAAGGGCATCGATTCGAAGAAATTCGTGCAAAATCCGTTCTCACAGGAAACGACTTCAAAACCCATTTCAAAGAAGTTCAGAATGCCCGAACTTTCGAATTACAACGAAATCTCGGACCCCAACGAACACGTCACTGCTTACACTTGTACGGTGAAGGGCAACGACCTGAGGGACGGTGAGATCGAATCTGTCCTGCTGAAGAAGTTCGGAGAAACACTCTCGAAAGAGGCTATGATGTGGTATCACAACCTAACTCCTAACTCTGTAGATTCATTTGCCATGCTGGCAGATTCTTTAGGCACATGCTGGTGCCATCAAAGTAGCTACAAGGAAATCCGACTTTCTTCAAAATCAAGCAAAGGGAGAATGAGATGTTGCGAGAGTTCGTATCTCACTTTAAAATGGAACTACCACCGGTCTCCGACAACTGGGCAGTGCAGGCCTTCACTCAAGGTTTGAATGATGGGAGCTCGGTAGCTTCGAAATAGCTGAAATAGAACTTAGTCGAGTATCCCACCGTGACTTGATCAGATGTCCACAATCGATACCAATCAAAGATCAGGGTCGAAGAAGACCAACTAGGAGTCCCCTCGGGCTCGGTATATCCTAACAGGCTTCTGTTTAGTAGAGCTGAATTCGATAGGCACAGGGCCGACGGAGGCACCCCGCTTGTCGTAATACAACTTCAACATTAACATTTCTGACATCGTATTCGCCATCGGTAAAATCAAAGACACTAGGTGGCCAAGGCCTGTACAATCAGATCCTTCGAAAAGGAACCACAACTTGGTTTGTGAATTTGACAACACACATGGTCACGGGACCGAAGATTGCCAAAAATTCCTGGAAGAGGTAGCCCGACTACTCAACAAAGGTCACCTCCGAGAATTCCTTAGCGAACGGGCCAAAAATCAGTTCCGGGAAAGAGAAGAGATCAAGAAGAATGAAACAAATTAGCCACAACATGTCATCCACATGATCTTAGGAGGCATCGATGCTCCACAAGAACCTATGATCAGAAGAACAAAAATATCTATCACCAGAGAAAAGCGAACTTGAGGTTACACACCCAAGGATGCTATACATTCAACGACAAGGACATTGAGACCTTGTCTGAGCCTTACAATGACGCATTGGTAATATCTTCCCTTGTGAATACATTTCAAATTAAACGTGTAATTATGGATCCAGGTAGCTTGACCAACACTGTCGAGGGTGGTAGAGAAGCTCGGACTGCTTGACTAAATCGTGCCCGCCTCTCGAGTCCTCAACGGGTTCAACATGGCGAGTGAAATAACGAAAGGGGAAATCACCCTCCCAGTTAACATGACCGACACAACCCAAAATTCCAAATTCCATGTCATCGAAGGAGACATAAGGTACAACGCCGTGTTTGGGAGTCCATGGATACACTGCATGAGAGTAGTACCATCCACCCTCCATCAAATGATGAAATTTCCAACAAAGGGGTGGATAAAAACCGTCTACGGGGAACAACATGCAGCAAAAGAGATGTTCACGGTGCACGATGTGGCACCGACACCAGTACTTCTACCATCGAAGGAGCCAAAGGATAAGCAAACAATAAAATAGCGATAACAAGCTACATTCTCGGCTATTCCAGACTAAACAAAAATAAGACCGTACTGCGCCCTCGTAACAAACGATTGAATCGTCTTGAAGCCCGAAGCGCCATCGGTACTAAGGTATGATCATTTCCCTTTATCAGCTACATTTTATACTAACCTGAGTTTAGGTATCCGATCAAAACGGACGAAGCGCTTTCCAACTCGAAGTCCTTAGGTTCCAAAAGCGTACGTTGCACTCTTTTCCTTCGATCGGGTTTTTTTATCCCAAGAAGGTTTTTACCGGCAAGGTTTTTAACAAGACAACATCTATATTCTACCTAAGGAAGGCTCAACAAGTATTGAAGGCTTCTTTTCAATTAATCTCGAATACTGAGGGGCATCCCCCCGGAAGATCACCTCCTTGGAGAAGCCAAGATGTGCTGAACGGGGTCTCGATAGGAAAATGATGTACCGGACCAAACGGTCTAACGAACCATGTAAATATAGAATAAACGAGCCCTTGACAACAAAAACGTGTATACTTGTACCAAGTAATCAGAGAATACTTTCCCCTCCATCAAAGCATATCGCTTTCATAGAAGATCAGTAATTTTTACAAAAGACAGCTCCATAACCAAAAAACATCCCGAACACTTGGGGACTGGCATCAAAAACTCGAAGCTAAGCCCTCGATGAGGAAACATTAAGGTTACAAAATGGCTCCAGAAGCCAAAACGTCCCGAGCACTCGAGAACTGGCGCCGAAAACTCAAGGCCACATGACCTCCGAGTCGGAGACTCCGAACTCATAAGGCCTCAATGAGGCAGTTTGCAAGGAATGTTTCCCGAGTCGAGAAACTTGCGATGACTCAAGGACTGCCACCAATTTCCACCCCCATCAATCTATCAAAAACCCGAGGCTATAAGGCCCCATGTGGGCAACCTCGAGCGCGTAAGACCTTCATAAGGCAATATCAAATCTGTAAGACCCCAAGAAAGGTATGAACCATACTTGTACCAAGTAACCAAAACTGTAAGACCTCAAAGGCATGTCAAAATTTGTAAGACCTTACAAAAGGCATAAATCCGGATCTTAAAGTTAAGGCTATATATCGAACTTGTAAGACCCCTAAAAAGGCATACCCTTGAGATAGACGCCGAAAACTACTTCACTCGGGGACTGTAAGGCTCTAGCCAAACACAATGATTACGGTCACAAGGCTGTACTAGCCAAACTAACGCGACTCGGGGACACCCGACCATCGTTACAAAATCACAGGCCTTCAATTACTTTGAAAGAACTTCGAAAAGAACTGCTTAAAACATGCTACCCTCGACATAGGCAAAGGGGCTTTGACCTTGTCAGCTCTAAAACTATAGGCTTCGAACACCCAACCACCGAGCAAAACCTCCCGAGGTGCTCGATCATCACCACATAACGATTCACAATCGAGGTTCTACCGAACCATCGAATAGTCAGGCAAAACACAATTTCAAAATATCTTTAACAAGGGAAAAATAAAGCCTATATTAGAGGTCGCACTGACCTAATGCGTAAGAGCCACTGCCGCCAGCCCATATAAAAGGTCGTACCGACTTAAAGCATAAAAGCCACTGCCGCCAGCTCATATAGAGGTCGTACCGACTCTAATGCGTAAGTGCAACTGCTGCCATCCCATATAAAAGGTGGTACGGACCTAAAGCATAAGAGCCACTGCCGCCAGCTCATATAAAGTCGTACTGATCTAAAGCGTAAGAGCCACTACCATCGGCCCATGTAAAAGATCGTACCGACCAAACGCGTAAGAGCCTAAGGGCTAACTTTTAATTCAAAACTTAAGGGACAATAAGCACGAGTAGAGACCCGACTCCGAGACTGAACCCAAAACAATTAGCTGAATATGCCTAAGAGCAAAAGCATAAGAGCTTAAACGCCAGCTTATACTAAAAAGGTCGTACCGACCAGACTCGTAAGAGTCCATGGGCCAGCAAAACGAGCCTCGGGGTCGTACAATAGACCTAAGGGTTTTCTTTCAAAGACTAGTTCATCTAGCTAATGACTGACAAACATCGAAGCAAAAGGAAGTACGTGAAAAATGAAGCCGCAAGGTTTTCTTTTGTACGTATATATGAAAAAATACAAAGCTCCATTTAAAATGTTGGTATTATATACAAAATCAGAAAAGGAAAATCCAATCTACGTCCTCCTCGGGGACTATGGCCCGTTGGTCTCTTCCTCTCTGTCCTCAACAAAGGACAAAAGGAACTTAGCGTCGTGCTCATCCGCCTTTGCCTGCTCTATCTCTTACGAGAGGTCGAAACCTCTAGGTTGTATCTCCTCGAGGGTTCCCTCCGAGATTTACATCTAACATACTCTTTGCTCCTACTCTCCCGGTCGAGAGCCTTTCTCAGCTCAGCTCGAGCGTCGGTAGTGTCTTGCAAAAAGACAACCACTTTCTTATCAGCCTTGGTTCGTACCACTTCGTCCTCAGTCCGAGCATATACAACCTCTGCCTTCATATTTAAAATTTCAAACTCGAGCCTCCCAATCATGATCGTTCGGATCGGGCTATTTGCACGAGCGCTCCGGAAGCCAAAATATCCCTCTAGGATGCAACTTGGGCTTCTAGATCGTTACGCTCGCGCTTAACCTGGCCAACTTCGCCCCAAAGTCGTTCCAGGTCCTCCGTTTTTCTCTGCAGCTGAAACAGGAGAATATTAGCCTACAAAGGCAGAAGGAGGAACATACATCGGCTCAAAACAAAGGCCACCTATTTTTCAAGATAGCCCTCATAGTTACGACTTTAATCCGCCTCATAACGCAAGTATATCATCTCATCTCCCCTTTTCTTGCAAAGAAGCCTAAGGGATTTCTACCCATCTAAAGCTTTCTGCAGCCTGGACTTACGGCGAAGAAACTCGGACTTAAGCTTGTCAAAAGCCTGCGAAAAAGGATCTCAATAAGAAAGGGAAGACGCAAAACTAGAAAAAGCTTGTACCGACTGCCAAAACTCACCATGAAACTAAGCCGCTGAGTTTCGTCAAAGGTGGAACACATATCTACTGGCTTGGCCTCATCCAGAAAACTACTCCCGGTGGGAGTACGTTCGCTCGATGCTCCATTCGATTCGCTCGACCCCTGACCTCGAATGTCCCTCGAAGTGCTTTCGACGAGAATGGGAGACAATGACAAGATAGAAACCATCTTTAAAAAAATAGAGGACTCAGAGGCCACAGGATCAACCGACACGTCTCTTTTGACCCTCCGATCAGGGCTCGCTCCACTGCAAGCATCCTTGCCCTTGAGGATTCCGTTCGTTTGTCATCAATCCTCGGTCCTGAGGTTGGCAATCTTTCCTCCTCCCCGAGGGGACACAACCTCATCTCGGAAAATCCTCCAACACCTATTGCGGCAGAGTTAATGCGCTAAAGAGAAAGTATCTTTTTGAGAGAACAAGCCACTAAGCACCTACCATGATGTTTTGCCTCCCATCTCCCCTTGGACAGGTCTCACCATTTGCACTTATCATAAGACGAGCAAGCTTCCAGCTTACGAGACCATTCAGCCAGGTTAGGAACCTCGTTTGGCAGCCAAGGAATCGCTAAAGAAAACGGAAAAAATCTTTATAGAAGCCCAATTTCACCATGGGCAAAAACAATAAGAATGCAAATATACCACTTACGTGTAAAATTCCATTCCTCAAGAAATGGAAGGAACTCTGTGGGGATCAACCGGTCACTTCACGATCGTGTTATAAACATGATACTATCACGCGGTATTCAGGAGTCGTTGAGACCCCGAGGATTTTTGTTGTTACAAGCATCGATTCTAAGAAGCAATCAACTTAATCTCGAGATGGTACCCGATCTTGTGGGGCCCGACTACTCCAAGTATGGTATCTGAAAAGTGAACATCAAAACTCAACAGGCTAACTTTAAATAAGTATCGAAAATAAATTTGAAGATTTGAAGCAGAGAAATTCTCTTGCATTGCCAAAAATATATTTACAAGGGTCGCTTTACAAGACTCTTTCCCTGAAAAGTTCATACACCAAAAAAAGAGAAAGGAAAAAGGCATGAGTTTACTCCTCGTCGGCACTAGTCTCCGGATCATTTCCGGAACCCTCATCCGAAGTTGTCGAGAATGCCGATTCTTTCTTCAAGTCTAGGGCCTGCTCAATCTCAGCTAAGAGATTGGCGCCTTTGCACTTGCCTCCTCAAGAGCTTGCCTCCTTGCCCTTGCAACGACCCGAGTTAGCTTCTGCTCGGCCCTCCACAATATTTTTCGGGCTTGTTCATTCGTAGTAGCGGCATCCTTATTGTATGAAGATGCATTTTCCTCTGCCTCAACCTTGGCCACCGAAAGAACCACAATATCTTCTCGAGCACTCTAAAGAAGGCCTTGAATCGATGCCAACTCTGTCCGCAAGGGCTCTCTGTCCAAGGTTGCGGCCTCATTTTGCCTCCTTAGCTCGAGGATCTCCGCATTTTTAGCGGCAACCTCTTCCTGAAGTCTTCCCACGAGAGCATCTTTTTGCCCAATCTGCAAAGGCAAAACAAGCTGGTGGACATCAACTTATTGTAAGAGTAAAAAGGTGAGTTCATGTATGCCACGTTACCTGCTTGGCAAGGCCAGCCCTTTCCTGGCACATTCCCTCCTAACTGGCCTGAAGCCTGCCCAACTCTTCCCCCTTTCGGGTAGAGGAGGTCCTCAATTCTTTTAAATCCAAGGTAAGCTTCTCGACCTCTTTCTCACAGCATGAAAGCTCATTTTGGAGCTTAGAAAAGGCATGATCGTACATATTCTTGGACTAAAACACCATAGAAAAAACAGAAGCTCAAGCACAAAGATTTAGAAACACAAATGATATGCCAAGAATATCCCCTGCCGATAAAGCCTCTCTGCCTCCTCGAGGGCAACATGAGCATCGGGATCAATATTATCATAGAAATCAGCAAGAAGGTCTTCAAGCATATCTCTCCCTCAGTGAGAGGCCCCTGCACCAGTAGTTTCCTAATCTTGAGCATCCCTAATCTCCCCCGATGAGTATGGAGGGCTCAAATTGGTGCCACCCCGAGGATTAAGCCCCATGAGGGTCTCCTCTCTTCCCCGAGAAGCTTCAGATTCTGGTTCTCCAGAGCCATCGACAGCGGGATCACCAGCACAAGATGTACCATGTCCGACTTGGAACTTAGGGGCTGCTCCCGCATCTGTAAGGCCCCGTAAAATTTTGTGCTTAAAAATTAGTAGCTCATAGTGTCAAGGTCCGAATATTCTGTTAGGAATGTGTACGGTTCGGACCCTCGATGGTGATCTAAGCTTTAAAAATCAAAAGAATAAATTTTTCCAGAAAATTATCATTTCTGCGGTCAAGAATGCGGTCGCAGATCTGCTATGTGGACCGCATTCCCACTACAGAGTGTAACAGAAGATTTGTCAAAAAATTGAAGTTAAAATACGGTCAATTCTGCGGCGCATTATGCGATCGCAGAACATGAATGCGGACCGCATTCTTGTCGCAGATCGTGTCAGA
>MU670582.1:0-12271 GCA_026770625.1 Nicotiana glauca
TTCAAAGAATCGAACCTCAAAATCATCATTTTTCATTTCAAGTTCATAAACTTCTAACTTTAGATTTTTAGGTCCAAAATACGTCAACGACGTCCGTTTTCGACCAAAATTCACAGAAAGCGCTTAACGCATATTTAAGACCTATACCGGGCGTCGGAACCAAAATACGAGCCCGATACCTATATTTTCTAACTCATTTTTATTTCTATTTTTCCTTAATAATTTCAGAAAATAATTTAACAGAAAAATTCTTTTACCGGGGTTCTGGACCTCGGATTTCGACTCCGGGCACATGCCCGAGTCCCATATTTTTCTACGGACCTCCCGGGACCATCACATCACGGGTCCGGGTCCGTTTACCCAAAATGTTGACCAAAGTCAACTATATCAATATTAATATCATAATTCTTCAAATTTTTCACAGAATTCATATATTTTAACATAAAAATTTCCCGGCTTTGTGCCCGGACTGCGCACGCAAATCGAGGCAACCAAAAGCGAGGTTTTCAAGGCCTCGGAAGTGCGGAAAAAGGAAAAAGTACGGTGATGACCCCTTTGGATCGTCACAGTTGTACTCATACTACACTTCTGCAACTTGCGTGCAGATGTTGGATGCTGACATTGCTTTGATCGATGGGAGCTGGATTTAAAGATGTACATGCGTTCCGGTTGTAGTTGCCACTTGTTCATAGTAGCCTTAGATTTATAAAAAAAAAATTATGCACATTTCTAACAGATGATGTATTCATTTCATACCAGCTTTGTAAACTCTAAGTCTTAGAAACTCATGATTTATACTACCAGTGTTTAGGGAGTTTCTTGTATTAAAACAGTTGTATTAGTATTTCTTTTCTTACTAAATCTCTTTAAATTGGATAGTTGTTAATTATCTTACCTAGCGGGTTGGGCTAGTGTCATCACTACTATTTGGATTTGGGTCGTGATACCATAATGGCATAACTTTCTCTTTAAAAGAGATATTCACTACTAGTTCATAAGAAGTCCCCATCTCCGAAACTTATTTAGTTTCTAAAGTCAATTATTATTATTTTAGAGGAACAAAATTGATTAGCAATAAGGCATTATATTGTAGTAAAGTAAGGCCCAAAGAAACTTATTTAGTTTCTAAAGTATTCGCGAAAACGGTTGGTTATATTGAGACTATAAAGAAAGGAAAGATTTAACATCTTCTATTACTATAACTTGTGGCGGGATAATATGTTTGTGAAAAGCTACCCGTTTTATGCTCCAATTTGTTTTACACAAATAAAATAATACCACAATAACATAGAAGTTTATTGATATAAAAATTCATATCATAATAAACTTGGAGTTTATTGATAATTGCACACGTCATAGTGTAAACATGAAGTTTATCAATATTGATAATTTATTCAATTGGTGTAATTTGTTTAGCCATGTTAATTTAAGTATGATATGCAAAAATAAAAAAAGAATCCACATGGGTAAATATTAAAGAATTAGAAAATTCTTTATGAATTCTCTTATGTTGCTTGTTCTCACTAATTAATAGATCAACTAAAATTGTGATTGAATCCCATGAATGCTGGAAATATCAAAGGTGAATATGGGCCACCTACCATGTATACCACATAAAATGCATCCATGCGATGGTTACATGTGTGATTATTATTAATCCGCAACCTGGTGTCAATTATTAAGAGACATATTCACCTGTTATGGATGTAATAACATTTCGTTATCTCATTAGTTTTGTTGTACATGAAAAGCTTAACATGCATTTAATGGATGTTGTTACAGCCTACCTTTATGGTTCACTTGATAATGAGATATACATGAAAATTCTCGAAGGATTTAAAATGCTTGACACACATAATTCAAAGTCCCGAAAAATATTTTCAAACAAATTGCAAAGATCTTTTGTTTGGTCTAAAGAAATTATGATGAATGTGGTATAACCACCTTAGTGAGTATTTATTAAAGGAAGGTTATATAAATAATGCCATTTGTCCATAAATTATTATAAAAAAATAACATCGGAGTTTGTTGTACTTGTCATATATATTGATTACATAAATCTTATTGAAACTTCTACAAAACTCTAAAAGATAATTGATTATTTAAAGAAGGAATTCGAGATGAAAGATCTTGGAAAGACAAATCATATCTCGGTTTGAAAATTGATCATTTGACAAACGGATTTTTGTTCATCAATCTGCCTACGGAAAAAAGGTATTGAAATGGTTTTACATGGATGGATCACATCCGTTAAGTACTTCGATGGTTGTTCGATCACTTGATGTGAATAAGGATTTATTTCGACCTCAAGAAAAGAAGGAAGAACTTCTTGGTCTTGAAGTACCATATCTTAGTGCAATTGATGCATTAAAATATCTTGCTAATACTACAAGGCCTGACATAACAGTTAATATTTTAGCAAGATATAGCTCTGCTCCTATAAGAGACATTGGAATGAAATCAAACACATATTGCGGTATCTAAAAGGGACTACTGATATGGATAATTTTATAGAAATGGTTGTAGTACCGATATTGTTGGTTATGCTAATGCCGGGTATTTATCTGACCCACACAAGGACCGATCTCAATGGGCTATGTGTTTACATGTGAAAGCACTGCCATATATTGACGATCGACAAAGCAATCAATCGTGACTTCATCTAATCATGCTGAAATAATCGCTATTCATAAAGCAAGTCGACAATATGTATGGTTGAGGTCTATAATACATTTTATTTGAGATAAATGTACTTTGAACTGTGATAAACTACCCACGATTTTGTATGAAGACAATGCAGCATGCATAGCCCAATTGAAGGGAGGATTCATAAAAGGAGATAGGACAAAGCACATTTGACTAAAGTTATTTTTCATACGTGATCATCAAAAGAATGGGGATAGCAATGTGGAACAAATTCGTTAAGATGATAATATGGTTGATTTATTCACAAAATCGCTACTGACGTCAACCTTCAAGAAATTGGTATACAAGATTGGGATGTGAGGCTCAAAGATGTGAATTATTGCCCTTATCAGGGGGAATGAATATGCGTTGTATTCTTATTCTGTTACAAGGTTTTGTCGAAGTGGATTTTCTTTGCAAGGTTTTTAACGAGGCAACCGAAAGGCGTATTATTAGATATGTGTACTCTTTTTCCTTTACTAGAATTTTTTTTCACTAGATTTTATTTTAGTTAATATGTTAACGAGGCACATTATTTGTTGAATAGACATTCAAGGAGGAGTGTTATAAATAGAATTGTATTTAAGGTGAATGTCTATATTTTAGAGAGATTTTAGGGTTTATTACTTGGTGGCTAAGTCATTTTTTTCCTTACAAATAGAGGGGTTCTATTCTATTGTAATTCACTCCAAATCAATAAATATTCTCTCTCTACTTTTTCTCGCAATACTCTTTTTCTCCTTATATTGTTTTATAACACTAGATATGCTTTTCACTAATAGTTGTGGTCTGCATATCTCAATCGTTAGTAGCATACATATTGTCACAGTTCAAGTCCATGGAACTTACTGTTCGCTTTAGCCAACTTCGTAGATTTATCTTTTGGGTTACGTTATCATCACACCCTAAAAGAACGCGTACTAAATAAATTTATAATTATGTTTTAGGTATAAAACTCTTTATTTTATTTTTTTCTCATTTCGATGTGACATTTGTCTAACTTTGCACCTTCTTCAAAAGATTTTATACCTAGAAGTCTGTCGGTCATACTTGATCCTTCCTTGTCGGCCAATCCTCCCTCATGGATGTCACATTTACCCCCTTTAAGGACTCACCGTTGTAACTGAGGTTTGTCCTGTCGGCGTAATAAGGGAGCATGAGGTGCCTATACAATATTTGTCACAAGTCAAGCCTATGACATATATTGTCCATTTTATTAGCCTAACAGGCCTCGCAAATTTGTTTTTTGGGCTATGTCATCATTAAGCTCAAACGTGTGCGTACCAAGTGAATTTTTGTTATGCCTTGTAAAACTTTTCATTGTCCTCTCTCATTTCGATATGAGATTCGCCTAAGATAATATGTGTACATCTTCTTTAGAAGCCTTGCAGTCGCCTTGCAGTCTTGCTTGAACCCCCCTCATCGGTCCCTCTCCGTCATAGGCGTCACATTAGATAAACATTAATTGAATATAATTAGTTTTAAGCACTTTGATTAGTATAACATGCGATTACCATGTAGCCCCACGTAGCTAATTGTTACCGGATGATATATCTAGACTATTTTATAAAATTAGGAGTAGAATTGATCATTTCCTTTCATTTTTCATTGGCATAATGGGTTCCTGACCACTTAAACTTGTAAGGCTTTTGAAAGCCGATACATGAACTTTGAATTTTCCTATTTGTATAAAAAAAAAAAATTGGTGGCTAATTTAAAGAAAAAACTCATGTATACTTCACTTTGCGAGATCGACATGCCTAAATTTCAAGATTGTCCTACTTGTTGATCGAATAACTTATATCAGAATTATACTTTAAAGTCATATGTTATAAAAATAATAATCATGTGGAATAAGAATTATTTGGCCAATTTTTCATAGGTTGTTAAGAAAACATGTCGAATCTAATTTTTTGGGTTGTTAACCATTCACGAAGCCCCCAGTTACTCTAGAAAAACTTATAATGGCTAGTTCTAGCATTTTTCTATCTCCAAGTACTACTCAACCAAAATTTTTAAAAAAATACTTTTACTTACTTAAGCTTATAAGCATATCAAAACTGACGTATAAATATTTTTTGATTTATCTATGCATGTATTTGGTAAACACTTAAAATATTTATATGTTTATTTATAAGCATAATTGGCCAAAAGTCAAAATCGGTCACACCCAACTTATAGCTTATAAAAACTTTTAGTTTGACTAAAATCGTTATATTTTTACGAATAAATCAATTGTTATTATACACTTTTATCCGAACATCTAACCATTTATTCATAAAATCGGGCTTTACACTTAAAAATATTTTTTTGCACTAAAAACTAATTAGCTATTATAATCATCTCAACCTTCCTTTGTTGAAGATATTTATTTAACAGGTTATATTATCTACTTTATGACTTAAAGTTTCTTCGTCTACAAAAGATATAGTATCTAAGATATCTATTATGAACACCTTATCATACCTTTTTATTGCAAGAATAGATAAACAATATTTTGGAATAAGATTAGGAATTATTACCTTTCGAAAGAATTAGTTGACTATGTAATCTTTAATTCCGACGGAATTTATTTTAGAAGAAAATAGAGTTCTTATTTTTCGGATTAAAAAGGTAACAAGTTTTAAGAAAATGAGAGTGGCAACCATAAGATAACAAAAAACTATTTGCGTGGATAATGCTTTACATCACCTACGCCTAGGGGTGTTCAAACCAAACCGAAAAATCGCACCAAACCGAAAAACCAAACCAAATCGAATAAAAAAACCCGACTAGGTTTGGTTTGACTTGGTTTGGTATTGAGTAAAAAAACCCGAACCAAACCGACATATAAATATATAAATTTTATTTATATTTTAACACTTTGTAGTGATTTTTCTTTAGAAAATGTAGAAATATTTGGGATCCTCTCATGTATTAACCTTGAAAGCGTGAATTAACGAAAAATTATTGTTAGACGACTAAGAAAATAACTATCATGTGTTACTAAATAATTTCTCACATTAGAATATTTTAATAGATCATATGTTTGTCGATTTTTTCCATATTTACTAAACATATATTCACTTATCAAAGCTTTATCTATAATTTTAATAACGTAAGATTGAAATAATATTCATGTAACAAAAAAACCTGAAAACTCGAAAAATCCGACAAAACCGAACCAATCCAAACCGATATAATTGGTTTGGTTTGGTTTTGATAAAAACCGAACCAACCCGGTCCATGTACACCGCTACGCCACTATCATGGAGTATTTAATTATTAAATTTGAAAGTTGGTTTTTATGGAATAGGTCTTCAATAATTTGCAAATCTTTATACTAAGACTTTCCTAGCGTGTCTCAATTAGTTAAAATTTATATTAGAAAATAATAAAATGACAATCCTAAATAGTAGAGAATTAATTAAATTATGATTCTTAAATATAATGAAAATAATCAAATGACTAATTCGTGCAGTGTGAACCATATTTTAAAAGGGGTAGAAAAAAATGAATGACATCTCGCTAAGGGCCTTGGTGCTATTAATATAGTACTAGTCTTAGGGCACACGCTTCGCGCGTGTACCTCTATCGATGAGTATATAATTTTGACAAATTACGTTCATATTATTAATTAAATATTTAAATAACAAAGTAAAAATTTAAAAAAGTTAAATTCCTGAAAAATGGTGAATGTTAACTAACTAGTTCAATAAAAGAAATCATGTGGTACAAAAGTTCTTTGATGCCATATTATGATTGCTAAAAGTTTTGTGACAAAATCTTGTGAAACTTGTTTATTTCCATGATCAAATACTGAAAACAAAAATCTAACAAAAAAAATTACTTTTATCACTTATGGATTTGTCAAATAACACTAAGTGAAAAATCGAATCTTGTTGTCTTTTAGAGATTTGCGAATGAAGCGGTTGGCAATAATTTCTAGAATAAATAGCTATCGCACAATTAAAACTCTAAAAATGAGTAACATTTAATTAATAATATATAACAAATAACTTAATATATAAATATACGGAGTGATTATTTATTGGACTAATGCAAAAAAAAATTAATTTATAATTAATGACAACATTTAGAAATATTTATACTCTACTATTTTACCCTTATTGCTTCAACTTTGTATTTTACCAATTTGACCCATAATATCATAATCTAACCCATTTTGCTCTATTTTCTAATTTCTTCACCGCAATGCTTTCTGATGGAACTAAATTTATGTATTGTAAGAGTTTTGTTAACTGTTTTTCTTTTTCTTTTTTTTTTTGTCGTAAGAAAAACATTATTTCAATCATTTTGTCAATTTATATCATTTGGACTCTAGAACAGATCTCATAAGTACAATCAAATAAACAAAAAAGCTATACAACTAATGTTGTTTAGCAAAATCATAACACTATATAGACTCTTTCTGCCCCATAAGTCATGAACAACAGTTAGGATAACTGTTGAAGCCTTCAAAACAGGTAACCATTTGGATTTCTTCTGTCCAGCAGAGTTTTGTTAACTTAATTGAATTCATTTACTAATTGTTTAAGAAATTAACTTAAATAGTCATCCACCCAAAAAAATATCCTAAAAATATATAATATAATATCTATAGTGTGCAATATATGACTATTGGCTAGCGAATATTTTAGCCGTGCGGTCAAATATGTAATTTTGTTGTTAGTGTTTCAAAAACTTAATTATTTATTCTTAATATTAAAGGAAATAAATATCTTTGGTTGATTCAAATTATTAATATTAGTTTATTCCGACTTAATTATTCATTCTCAGCATTAAAGTAAGTGATTATTTTTTCTTGATTCAAATTATTAATATTATTTATCCTAAGTTTTAAATATTTAACTAAAATTACAGTTTTATCTACTAAAAATTCTATTTTATAATAACGGTAAAAGAATATTCAACATTTTACTTTTGGGTCTTTTAAATAAAATTTTAATTGACTTCAAAATAGGCATTCTACATATTCAAATAAAGGCTTGATAGTTAAAAATCTATTTAAAATCTTTCATTACTAAGTATTCAGATAAGACTTTCTAACGGGTAATAATTTCGTTGATTAAATTAGTTTTTAAATCCTTTCTAAAATTCTTATTTTAGAGAGTTAAGTTGTTTGGAAAAACTTTTAAGGTGAAAATATACATTTTTTTGGGTAAGTAGCAGAAGCTGAAAAAATTACTTAGAATCTCGCCCAAGCACAAATTTCTGATTTAATATTGGTAAAATTATGTTTTAAATTTATTGGTCAAACACATACTACTAATCTCGGAAAGTACTTTTCTAAAAAAGCACTGACAAAAAACATTTCTAATAAAATAGACAACTATTTTGTATCCTTTGAAATTATGTTCTACGTTAGATAAAATAATAATTATAGATAATTTATTAGGATTTTAGATATTTGTCTAAATATAATAGCACAAGCATGTAAGATACAACGTTTGAGAGAGAGAAAATAGGAGCAACAACTTAATTAGACTTGTAATTAATACCTAAAATTTTGGTGATTGTAATTTATTAAAGAATATTTATGTTATCACATAGTCACAAGGTAGTTATGGATTTTGTTTTCAAAAGAATAGAAAATAAGCAATGGAATCTGTTGAGTTCTAATTGATGTCTAACTTCAATACCTCCGTATACAAATTTTGGAAACGTTTCAAACAACTGATTTTTTAAATAATTTAAGAGGTAAAAATTTAATTAGTCTTAGAGCCCGTTTGGGTTAGCTGATTTGAAATAGCTGATAAACATTATGTAATGAAAATCACTTTTAAGTGCTGAAACTGATTTAATAAATAAGCAGTTACGTGTTTGGATACAAGTGCTGAAATTGATAATAAACTGCTGCAGTATTTTATAAAAAACTACTGATAAGCTCTTTTTCTGTTAAAATGACTTAAATAACCTTAGAACGGTTTATTCTTATAAGGGCGTAATTTCTTCAAAGTTTTAGATCACAGATCGATTCAAATACAAGATTTTCTATTTGTCATTTTATTTTGAATACAATTGTGCTTATATAAGATAACTTTTATGATAAATATAATTTATTTTTATGATAAGCATATAATAATAAGTTATAATAATTAATAAATTGACAAAAGTTTTTCAGTAAAAAATAAACCTAAATAGGACAAAATATTTGAAGAGAAACAAATACTATCTTCGTCACCACAACACTTAGAAAGCAATACACCAAAAATGTGATATGTCCTCATTTATTACGTACAATTCAAAGATTAATACACAATCACATAGATATAAATATGCAAAAGAATATAAAATTTGCTTATCTTAAATAGTCAATGAGCATTGCAGACTTGAAGAGGCAAAGGGATGGGGTTTAGGTTCAAACAATACTTGAGGCAGTGAGTATCGATATAATAAGAGTTTTGTTCTAAAAAAGAATTTTTTAAGGATAAAATAGTAAAAACTTTGTCAAACTTAAAGTATTTATAAGCTAAAAATTAATAAGCTAGGGGTGACCAACTTATGGCTTTTGACTTATTTTTTGACTTATAAGCACTTGGCTTATAAGCACTTTTAACTTTACCAAACACGTAGATAAGCCGAAAAGTGCTTATAAATTAGTTTGACCAGCTTATAAGCTTAGCCAAACACCCTCTTATAGTCATAACTATTAAAAATTCCTACATTATTTAAATAAGGAATGATTTAAGAAGTTAAGTTTTAGTAGATTTAATCTCCTAAATATTAGAAAAATTATGTAAAAGATTATTTTGTCCAATATGAAATATATTTTAAAACGATAAAAAAGACGCAACATTTTGCTAAGGGTCTTCATAATTTTTATATAGTATATATAATATAGAATAGATATATAAATATAGGTATGTAAGTTAAACTTACTCAAGATTTAAATTTGATAGATCAACCTGCTCTATACCATTGAACAAATTACACTCTAGAAACGATATATTGAATCTTTTTAGTTGTTATTTTTTTTACATAAATATTTAGTGTGAAAAATATTGAAATTAGTTATATTATTAACTTATGGTACACCTCCACTGCTACTAGATATTTGATTTGATTATATACCATTTTATAATTACGAAAGGAGATTAGAGATTTACTTGGGGATTAAATCAAACAAAGAAAAAGTACTTATTTGAGACAAAAGATGGACATGAACATTGAATCCTCAACCTTGCCCGTAGAAGTAAACTCAATACCATTATATTATGAGATTTTTTAATCTTGCGTGCACGTATGAATTATTTGAATAGTTTTAAAGAGATTTAACATATGTATCATGCATGGTCTATTGAATAAGGCATGAGCACATGTGAACCGACACTACTTTGATAGACTATTGTTAAAAAAACAAAAAATTTAAAACAGAAATAAAATATAAAGAATGGCTTTAGAAAGGGCATATCTCTATAACATTTTGCATGATATTTCCTCTATTCTCACTATATGATGTCCCAATTTTTGCTCTTTTTTCTTGTAATATTTTTTGTTTGTCTTTAGGAAAAGAAGAAAGAAAATAAGCTTTTGTGTAATAATGTATAGAACTACCGTTACTCGTATTGTTATTTATCTTTCTCGTTATTTATATTTTAGTTTTTTTATAAATCGTATTATTGTACTAATCAATTTGAAATGTCGAATTCTGACACTTTATTATACAAAGATTATATAATACTTCACGTACAATTAGAGTATTTCTTCATAGGATCTATATTTTTTTATTTTAAAAAAATATTCTACACCACCAAACTTAAAATCGATTATAAAAAATGATTAAAAAGTCAATTGAAAAATAAGTCGTAATGTATATTCTCATTGGCTAAATTGAATAATATATAGTTGTACTATTTTAATGTTTTCAATCGTGTTAATATATTACTATTTCTTTTTATATTAAACAAAATTTGAATAATAAAACCAATTAATTTTATTCCCAAATAGTTGATGATAAGGGTTTTTTTTGGGTTCTTTGAAATAATAATCATAATTTTTTATTATTCAGAATTTTTTAACAAGAAAATTTATATTTTATTCTAGTTTAATGACATAAATTAATAATTTATTAAAAATAAATTAATTTATCAATCGCTCTAAATACTTATCAAATTGACCTTAAAGTAAAGTATTATAGTTTTTTTGGGGGTTTCATTTAATATGATTGAGATATTATTAGGGTGCAATACAACTTTCTTCACCATAATTATTTGTTAAAACTTTTTAAAAATAGTTAAGTTTATATTTATGTATTCTAAAATTTATATAATGTTGGATTCTTTATTGAACAGAGAGGAGGTACCCAACTAACTTTGATCATAAAGGGAGAAGTATAATCCTGCATAATGATACTTATTATTCTACCTAATATATAATGATTTTTAAGAGAAAATATTTTTCCAATTTAATTGTCTTAATTTTTGGTTTAGATTATTCTCAAAATCATGTTTTAGAGAGGGATCATTTTTATACAACTTGAATAAATATCAAAATTCTATATTAAAAAGGGACTTGAAAATATTTTTTATTCTTAAATATTCTTTCCTAATTTTATAAGTATTCCAATTGAAATTGAAATTTAATGAGAATAATAATATAAGAACATTTGAATATAAATTTACATAAATTACTGCTATTCTTTTTTCTTCTTTCTTAAAAATATCTTCTTCACCTAAAATAGTCAATAAATAAAACAAAAGAAATAATGATTCTTAAGGAGGTAATAGAATTGTTATATATAAATGTATATTACCATAGTATATTTTTAATCAAATGAATGTTTAAATTATAAATTATCAAATTATAATTTTTTTAGTTAAAAATACTTAACGAATTTTTTAAGGTGAGAAGCAGTTTGCTTTCAAATAAATTGTAGAGTAACAGTAATCAAGCAGGGGATGGGATCGGGTCCAGTAATATATAGTATACAGTACTTTTCAATAGTGTACTGCAATTGTAGAGTATCAGTAAATGAATAATATTTAGGAATAGTAAAAAGAAAAGAAAAAAAAAACGGGAAGACCATTAAACTGCAATTGCTTCTCCTTCTTAAACTTCCAGCCTCACTTTCATGGACTTTATCTTCTTTTTCAAAGCCTATATCTTTTCTCACGTATAGACGCAACTCCTTGAAGACCTCAAGAAAAGAGTTTTCACGAGATTTTCAAGAAATTTTTTTTACTAAGGGTGTGTTTGGTATAACGGAAAATATTTTCCGTGGAAAATATTTTCCAATTTTCTTGAAAAAAAAGTAGTAATCTTATTTATTTTTCGGTGTTTGGTATGCAAATTAAAAAAAAATAACTTCTCAAGAGTATTCATAAATAATTTAGATATAATAAACATGAAGCCATAAACTTTCAAACTAACAACCTTCTGGACCCACAAATTTCATAAACTTTCGAACCGCTAAACTTTTAAAACCTCGGAATTTCAAACCCATTAACTTTATAATTTCTAAACTTGTAAACTTCCAAACACATAAACCTCTGAACTCATAATTTTAGAACTTGTAAAATTTTGAGCCTTTAAACCAATAAATAATAAAATTAAAACTAAAAAATATATTTAAAAATTATTTTGG
>MU670587.1:5791-27950 GCA_026770625.1 Nicotiana glauca
ATTATTATTATTATTATTATTATTATTATTATTATTATTATTATTTGATAGAGACCAGCTTGGATTCATTGCTAGCTAAACAACCAAAATTGGCAAAAAAAGATTAGCGCCATATTTAACTTCCCGCTAAAAGAAAATATTTGTAGCTACTTTTTAGCTAGGGATTAGCCACAGAATATAATCCTAGCTAAAAGACAAATCTTCCACGAAATTTTTAGCGCCAAAATAGGATTCCCGCTAATATTTGGCTATAGATCAGCTAAGGAGAATTTCCTAGCTAGCCCATTGCTAGGGATGCGCTAGGACTGTGTCCCTAGCTAAATTATGCTCTATTGAAAAAAAAAATTAGCGCCAAATTAGAATTTCCGCTAAATATTAGCTATAAATTTGGCTAGGAAAAATCTGTAGCTATCATTTAGCAAGGAATAGTCCCCAGTTGATTCCTAGCTATTTTGTGACTATATTTATAATCGAAAAAATTAGCATGGAAATAGGACTTTTCTAGCTACATCCCTGGCTAAATGCTTATATTAGCTAGGGAATTGAAGTCCCACGCTAATTTTCCATGCTAATGGCCTGTTCTCTTGTAGTGAGGTATATGTACCTCTAGCAGCCTACTGGGCGTAGCAGCGCGGATGATTCTGGGACTTGGTGAGTTGCATTATTCGAGACGACCCGCAACTAGTGTAGTTCCTTTCAGTCTTTGTATTTTATTCCCTGTCCACTGTATTTCGGACTGAGGTTGTATTTTATTTTCCTTATCAGCAGTTGCTCATGTACTTGTGACACCGGGTTCTAGGGATATATTTGGATTTATTCGGAAATCTTACAAGTTGTTTAAATATTTCATTATTCATTCGGAGGAATATACTAAGTCATGTTTAAGTTGTATAAAAGAACCGTTTTTAAAAATTATTATAACGAGAATTTAATTAAGTATTCTAGTTGGTTTGCCTGACATCGGTGTCCGGCACCACCACGACCCTTAGTGGATTTTGGGTCGTGACATCTGCTATCATCTTTAGCCTTGATTCTTTCTCTGCCATTTGTTAGTTTCTATGGAGTCCGAGGGACAATGGTTGTTGTTTTTGGTATCCTAGGCGTAAACTATGATTCCGACTATCTAAATTCCCATAGACGGCGCCAAATTATTTGACTCAAAAGTTATCGAACACTTTCTGAGCAAATCAATCAAAAGAAATGAAGGGGTAAATCGTAATCAAAAATAATAAAACCCTAGGATATTCTTGATAACTTGTTTTAGCAATATTAGTATATGTGTGAGAGAGAGAGATAGAATTATTAGAGAGATGAGAGAGAGCAAGAGAGCTTGTGAATACCAAAAAATTTGCCCGTTTATAATGCTTGGATCCCCTTTATATAGTAAGGGATCCTTCTTTAAATATTAAAGGACAAAGACTAAGCATGCGTTATAGGGGGGCCGTCGAATCGATGAAGTCGTTCCTCCCACTACCCTTGAGTCATCCTTCTGTCTCGGCGTACGCATGTTCAATAGTTGGTCGTGCTGGTTTAGGGATGTGGTTGGTCAAATTCTACCCCATACACTCTTCCTGTTTTCTTGCCTTACATATGAGAATGAGTTAATCATCAATTTGCAGTCTGGTGACCGGTGAGAAATGCATTATCAAAATTAATCATCAGTAGTATATTTTTTGTTTTCCTATGCAAAGCAACCTATTAAGGGCACAAGTATAAATCCATAGTGACCATAAAACGGAATCATGTTAATTACATGGAGGACAGGTATAAAGGGTTAGAAAATAATAATCAAAATTGACTTTGTGGCGTGAAAATCGATTGTCCTTAAAGAGTTATCGCTTGTATACTAATTTAGAGAAATACAAACAATTCTTTTCAGGATACAACAAAGCCTATACAATAATACTTTTGAATTTCTATTTCACTTTGTTGGAAGAACTTCTATTCATAGAACAACCATCAGACCTTTTCAAAAAAAAATGTGTTCTTTCACAAACAAACGCATATGTTTATTCAAATAAATTTAAATTAAACTAGATTTAATTGTAGAAATAATTAAAAGTAAAAATTGCACGGGGCGCCTATTTGGTCGCCCCCCATTTAACCTATACCCATTTTTTTAAAAACTTTTAACTTGTACCTACTTTTTAAATAACTTCAGTCCCCTTTCTCCTCCTCCTTCTCCTCCTTCATTTTCTTCTTCTTTCTTCTGCTGTTGTTGGTGCAGATTATTTCTTCTTCGTTTTGTCTCAATTAATATTCTTTTACGTAAGCATAGTTATGGATTTAACTTAACTGTTTGTTTAGTTTTTTTATGAAGTGGAACGAGTCATCTACTGAGCTCAAAAACGGCAACATGTGATGAAGTAGAATGGAGTAATATATTTGAAGGGAATATATAAGTACACAAACACAACTATGACAAGTAGGCCAAGTAATTTGTAGCAACTTTTCACCTAAACAAAGAACCACCATAATTAAGGATAAATGATAGATTAATTACTTTCATCTTGGCTACAAAAAGTACAAAGAGTTATCCATATGAAATCACCGGTGATTATAGCTATCTTTGCTAAGTACAGAAAAATCAGTCAAGTGATTAAAAAATTTCGACTCCATAAGAGGAGAGCCATGTAAAATATTAGTACAAACAAAAACTTCAGTTCTAGAGCTGAAGTTGGACAGCTACAAAACAAAAACTTCAACTCTAGAGTTGAACCCGACTATTAGAATGCTGAATTTTTGCATAATTGCCTTTGCTATTTCAGCCCCGTATGCTAAAGTTATACGAAAAAGCGAGTACACTTGCAATATTTTTGCAAAACGGACATAAGTTAAAACGTGACACAAAAAATAAGTATAGATGCAAATCTTCCTAAATAAAATATTCACCCAGTATATATGCGCGCGCTCGCGCACATATAAGAGTACCCTTGCACCACCCATGTGGAACAAGTCGCACTCTTTCCAACTTTATAACAAACTACCTTTTATAAGAGTAGCCTTGCACAACCGATGTGGGAATGATTACCATGAAATTTCTGGCGGTTGTCATCTTTTGTGGCAAATTCTAGTATGAAGAATTCTAGCAATTTACCATATTTTGTAGCATGATGACCATTATATCAAAAAAAAAATTGGCAATTGCTAGAAGCACTTTCCAAAATTCCGGTAGAGGTTCTTTTCCCAATATTTTCTTATTAGGGCTAAAAAATAAATATTGCCATCAAAGTATCCTATTTGCGCAAATCTCCCATGTCCGGGAGGCCCGCTTATTAGTCGAAATGGGCTGTTTGCAATCCAAGAGGCCTTTTAGACACGTGTGTAGTAGTCTAATCTTTGGGCTAAGGTCATTTGTCACACAACCAAGACACCCAAATCTGTACTCCTTAGTTCTCTCCCTCGGCATACATACTGTATACCTACCGGTGCTCAAAATGCTAAACCCTTGCAGAACCCTAATCTAGTCCTTTTAGCAGAAGAAAAAAACTGAAAGAATCTGAACAACAAGCTCACAGAAGATGGGGAAACTACCACCTTCCTTAAGGTCAGCTAACTTTGCTGTAAACACTCTCATTAAAACTCCATCTTCTTCTGTTCCTCACTCAAAAATCCCATCTCCATCCCCTCCGTCTACTTCAAAACCCCATTATTTTCCCAAAAAATCACAATCACCCAAGAGAAAACCCACATCAAATACTCAACAACCCCAGCTTCCATCTATTGTAGCCTTTGATTCAACTACTCTTTCTGATGCTAAAACCCTTTTCAATTCCCTCATTTCCAATCCCAAAAATGTACCTTCAGACACTAAGTTTTATAATTCAATCCTTCAATCATTTTCCTCCAATTCTACCCTCCAAGATTCAATCTTTTTCCTTAATCACATGGTCAAGACTCACCCACCCTTTTCTCCAGACAGATATACATACCATGTTCTCCTCATTCAATCTTGCAAGTCAGTTGACCATTCTCTGTCCCCTGTTCATCAGGTTCTCAATCTCATGACTTCCAATGGTTTCCCACCAAATAAGGTCTCCACTGACATTGCTGTGAGGACCCTTTGCTCTTCGAACCTCGAAGAGCAAGCCATTGAGCTGGTCAAAGAACTTTCCTCCAAAGACTCTCCTCCTGATACCTATACTTATAATTTTATTGTCAGGCACCTATGCAAGAACAGGTCTTTGAGTAATATGAATAGTTTTATTAAAGAAATGAGGGATGGTTTTGATATAAAGCCTGATCTTGTTACTTATACCATTATGATTGATAATGTCTGTAACAGTAAGAATCTCAGGGAGGCGACTAGATTGTTGGGGGTGTTGAGCGAGGAAGGATATAAACCTGATTCCTATGTTTATAATACAATTATGAAGGGTTATTGTATGTTAAGTCAAGGGGGTGAAGTGTTAAGTGTATACAAGAAAATGCAGGAGGAAGGAGTAAAGCCTGACCTTGTGACTTATAATACATTGATCTATGGATTGTCGAAGTCGGGAAGGGTGAAAGATGCTAAGAAGTTTTTGAGTGTTATGATGGAGGAGGGCCATATTCCAGATGCAGTAACGTATACTTCGTTAATGAATGGGATGTGTAGGGAAGGAGATCCATTAGGGGCGGTGGCTTTGTTGGAGAGAATGGAAGCACGGGGCTGTGCTCCTAATTCGTGTACGTATAATACATTGCTTCATGGGTTATGTAAGGCAAGGTTGTTGGATAAGGGAATGGAACTGTATGATGTTATGAAGAAGAATGGTATGATGCTTGAGTCGGGGTCGTACGGGACGTTTCTCAGAGCGCTCTGTCGGAATGGCAGAGTAGCAGAAGCTTATGAAGTTTTTGATTATGCAGTAGAGAGCAAGAGTTTGACAGATGTTGCTGCTTATACTACGTTGGAGAGCACGTTGAAGTGGCTTAAGAAAGCTAGAGAACAGGGACTTGTCATTTGACTTCCATTGCTGGTATTCTGATTCATATGAAGTGTTTTACCTATTATAGGCATTTTTGTTCTTTCATAGAGAATTTACGTGTTGTCATTTGATCCCTTTTATGTGCTTTTTCCATGCTAAGAAATACACAGGAGAGCGTTTGAATTAATTGTACATATGGCACCATAAAAAAAAATAATTTTTCATATGGCAGGAGCTATGTGTTGGAATTAGTTGTACATATAACTAGGAGTTATCAAGCTGGGAGAGTGATGGACCATTAACTATTTTCCAAATTATTTAGAAAATTAACGCTAAATTTCTCTTTGTATACAGTATACTGCTGAGCTGAAACCCATATTTCCATCAGTTTGTAAAAATATAAGGTCATCTTAGTGTCTAGAAATGTTTATCACTTTTTCCGTGCAGCTATGTAGATGAAAAAGGCAAACTTCAACATGATGTTGTTTTCTGTTTGTCTGGGAAAGAAATAGAGGCATTTTCCTATCTTTTGACTCTTCATAATTTTCGTGTTTACCTGAATTATGCTAGTTTTTTAACCAGCAAAAGTTTATTCTCTTGTAACACTTTGCTGTATCTTTACTCTTTGTTTCCTGACAATCATTCTGGTTTAGAGGTTCAAATTCCAACGAAGGCAAAAAACACTAGGTGATTTCTTCTCATCTATCCAAGCTTTGATGGATAGAGTAATCTGGTACCTGTCGCTGGTGGAGGTGGCAAGTACCCCGTAGAATTAGTCGAGGTACGCGCAAGCTGGCCCGGACACCACGGTTACCAAAAAAAAACATTCTGGTTTAGTAATCATTTGAATTATGTGAACGGTGGCTCTCTGTCAGTTAGTTTTGGCCTGGCTTACACAGAAGGTTTGATTGAATGAATGACTTGCCTGCTGGTAAAGCTTAGATCATATCCCAACATTCTTTTCTCCATGTGCTTTCAAACGTAAGCTGATTCCTTCATAGTCTAATGAGGTTAATAGCTGGGTTAGTAAGGAGCTGATTAATTATGGAAGGAGTTAAGAGTTGCTGGAAGTGATCCCAAGTTGTTGAACTAGCATTATATAAGGCACAAGGCCTCAGCTTGTTTGACTTGAAAATTTATTAACTTCTTCATATTGACTTTGCTAATTGTGTCAAAATCTGAGTATACCTAGTACACTAATTTCAGAAACGATCTTGTTTTTTAGTATGTGCTATCAGAGATTGAAATCACAACCTTTTTCCTGAGAAAGGATCCTGATATGAAGCTGGTTGAATAGATCGACAGACCATCTTCAGCTTCTGTATGCTCCAATGTCATTTCTGAAAGGAAGCAGGGGAGTTGATTTTATCTCTGTTAAATACTTAAATTGTCCAATTTGGATCTCAGTTGCTTAGGATAATTGTGGATGTTGCTTGCAAAATTGCATTGTTGTAGCACTTGGTGTCTGAAATTTCCTGCTTCTCCCTGTCTTATATATTAGTTGGCGCGACAAGAGCTTGCTTATATTTAATGTTCACTGCATGTAGCCGTATGAATCCGAAGGTAAGTAGATATGAAGGGATGACATACAAATAGAAGCCCTCGGCATTTTCCCTTGGAGCGAACTAAAACCTGATCGAGCTTACTTCTATAGGACATGAAATGATGATATTTTATCTTCTAGACTAACTTTTCTGACTATTACCTTAAGCAACATACAAGGCAAATTAATAGAATGGGCTGTGCAGCAAAAATGGTCTGAACTAAGTTTACATCGATTGTAAGGGGAGAAGAAGCAAACAGTTTTTGATCATTTAATTGATGGGATATTCAATGAAAGTTGAGATGGGGTAAGTGAGGTTGAAAAATAGAATTGGACCAAATCTAATTTTGAATTCCCCAACAGAGTCCAATGCCAAAGTTTGTTGGTTGAAGCATATGGCTGACTGGGCTGGATATAGGAGCATTATGTTCGTAAAACGACAAAAATCAGCCCACACACTTTGTGATTCTATTACATTGGGCCGGGTAACAAAATAGGCTATTGCTGTGTACAGGCTAGGCAGTTTTCGGATCGGTAATTAAAACGTAGCCATTATTTTTGCCGCAACACGGAAATTTCCAGCATGATATACTGGAGATTGGTGCACCTGTGTATGAACTTTCAGCATATTATACTGGATCTCTAACACACAGAAAGTTCCAGCATAATATACTGGAGATTGGAGCATCGTATATGAACTTCTAGCATATTATGCTAAAACTTCAGCACACGGAAAGATCCAGTGTAATATACTGGAGATTGATGCACCTGTGTATGAACTTCTAGCATATTATGTTGGATCTCTAGTTTGTTATGCTAGAAGTTCACATATAGAAAGTTCGAACTCCAGTATATTATGGTGGAATATTTTCCGGATTTTGAATAGTGCTTCCGTTCAGATTTATTTTTACATGAAAAGTGACTAAATTTTGATTACTTGTGAAACCATAGCTATTTTTCATTTAACACTTGTAAATATAGCTATATTTGAATTTCACCCTGCTGCTGCATCATCATGTATTGCTCCAATTCATGAATTTCCGATTAAGATTTCCATTTTAGTGGGAGAGTGTTTATGATTCTCAGTCACATGTTAATGTCTCTTGCATTCATAGAAATTGCGAACAAGAAATCTGCTTGATTGTCTCTTGGTTTCCTTTGCAGAATTCCGTAAAAATTCAAAATTGCAGTATTTACATGCATGGATAAGGTTCTATGCTCTGTATTTTCTGACACTGTAATCACATGTTACTGTTAATTATCCTAGGTTTCAGTGTACCTCTGTGCCAATGGGGTGCCTTGGTCCCTCCTCTTATTTCTTACTAGAGGCAATTTTAAGAACAGTTCAGCAAATTCAAGTATTTAACTAAAGACATTACTCTCAGCTCGAATCACCGATACGCATTGTAAAAATAGAAATATATATTACTATGTTGCTTTTGCTTCGGTTTTGTTTCTATCTCACTGTTGTTACTATTTTTTCCATTACTTTTTTATTACTATATTTCTGTTGCTTTATTGCTACGACTATGCTGACCTCAGTCGGGAGTATCAGAAACAATCTCTTTATCTGTAAATAGTAGAGGTAAGGTCTGCATACTCACAATGTTCCTCGTACCCTACTTATAGGATTCTATTGGATTTGCTGTTATTGTTGTTGTCGTCGTTTCGTTCATTTGGAATTCACCGACTCTAAATCTAGAAGTAACACTAGTTTGATGTACGTCTAATGAAGTAAAGAGGGCTTGGCAAACTGAAGCTGTGATTGAATTAATGGCAAATTGATTCACTCACAGAAACATAAATAAGAACAAATATTTAATCTTTCTCTGTTGCATTTGTTACCCAACAAGTCGCCGCCCTCCTCCATACCAAATCTTTATTTATTCATGTGCTACATAATTTCTAACCCCTATAGCTCTATTTTCGAGATGCGATATTTACGTAAATACAACCTAAAGTTATTCTTTGTCTACCCAAAACACAACCTATTACCCATTCAAAACATATAGAGTAATCTCTGTAATCAAAATGTTTTCCAGCTAAATGATTCTTGTTCACCTAAAACCCTATGTCTAGCTCTTTCCCAATACAACCCTAGGCTGTTAACCAATCCAAATTTGTTAGAAATTAAGAAACGAAACCGGGTTCAGTGCATTTTTCCCGATTCTTTATGGATTAATAATGTCTAGAAACATCAACATTTCCCTATGTATGTTTAAAAAGGCTTATTTCAAAGATACGATTAAAATCTAAAAAAGGGAATCTTGCAGAAAATTGTTGTGAGGAAACAAGGCATATACAGCTCTAACGCACTCTCTGTAGTCAATGATTGAATTCCGAATTCATCCAATTTAGTAATAAATGCGAAAACGTTGCTAATTCTGAGACCATAAGATGCAGGATATAAAATTGTAAAATAATTGCATATTGTTGGTAAATGATGTAACAAGATTACAAAAAAAATATTTGATTGCCTACGTTGTTGTCACATGCAAATTAATTCTACGAAAACGTCATGTCCCTATAAGTACATTCTTGAATCATTGTTACATCCAAGCTTCACCTCAAAAATCAACTAAACCTTTCTTCAAAAAACCAATGGCTAAGTCTAAAAATTTACCTTGTCCTGTTAGGTCCATTAGCTTGCCTTCCAGGTTAAATCCTAATGGACTAAAAATTGAAGCTGAATTAGACAAGCTGAAAAACCTCGAAACGTCGTTGTCGCATAGTGCAGAGACAATTCAGACTGGAGTTCTTGGCCTTGTAGAATTATACAATTGTGTGCAAGAACTAATTCAGTGTCCAAACACACAAAAAGCTCTTGTCCAACATCAAAATGGGGCGTTTATTGAAGAAGCCCTAGAGGGATCCCTTGAGTTACTTGAGTCATGTGACACTATTAGAAACTTATTTTGTATGATTAAGGAACAAGCCCAACACCTTCAGTCAGCTTTACGACGAAAAGGTGCAGATTCAAGCATTGAGAAGGATATGAGCAATTATTTTATCTTCAGGAAGAACATGACGAAGGAGATAGTAAAAAACTTAAGGAGACTGAAGCAAATGGAAAACAGAGTTGGATCTTCTGTTTTCTGGGACATTGAACAACACTTATCGATGGTGATTCGAGTGCTAAGAGAAGTAACATCTGTTACTACATCTGTGTTTAAGGCCATGTTGGTATTTTTGTCATACCAAGATACAAAAATAAAGCCTAAAGGGTGGTCAATGATTTTAAAGTTGATGATCACCAAATCATCAGCTTCTTATCAAGGTGGCCAAATTTTCAGTGACATGGGGAGAGTTGATATAGCTCTTGCCTCACTTAGCGAACAAATTAAGAACAATGAAACCAAGGTTGATGTCAACGTTGCGCGAAGGAGATTACAGACGCTTGATGCTAGAATGGAGGGTTTTGAGGCTGGATTACAGAGCTTGTACAAGCAATTGATCCGAAGTAGAGTTTCATTTCTTAATATTTTGGCTCTTTAATTAGAATACAATCTTGTACATATAGAAGGGTTTGGCTATATATAGATTAAACACCAAAATTTTGTTATAGTGAAGTATAGTTGACACGAAGTTATAATTAAAACTTAGCTTAAACTTTTGCACCATACTTGTTCATCATTGTAGTCCAACAGAATTTAATGTTTGGCAGCACTGATCTATGAATATAATGGACTTAGTGTACATGTTTTTCCAACAGATGCAATTGTGAGATCCTTCCATTTTAATTTCATCTTTGATTTTAACTTTGAGATATGACTAGTAACTACGTCTTTCTGAACATCATGTCTGAAATAATTCTTGAAAGACAGAAGTTGTAGAAGTTTATAAATGATGTTGCCAAAACTTTTCTCCAAATAGTTAATCTGAAGAATTAATGAAAGCACCAAACTTAAACTTTACGTTAATAATCTAAATACTAATTTGAACTTTAGTTTCCTTAAATTTCTTCTTGCTTGAGAATGTACATATTGGATCAAATTTCCTCTCGTCTGTGGTTGCCTTCCTATTAATACTAATAAAAAAACAAAAATTGAGAATAATCTCACTCTTTTTCATTTAGTTGTACGTATGATTAGAACTTGATAACAATGTTATCATTTTGGGGGGAGGGCAAAAATTGTTAGTAGTTATGTTAGAGTGATTCAAAATTAGTAGGCGTTTAGACATGAATTCCAAAAAAAAAAGTTCAAATTTGGAATTTCACTGAAATTTGAATTGAAGATGAAGTTGTATTTGGTTATAATTTATTGCTATTTGGATGTCTTTTTTTCAAAATCATGAAATATGATTTATACCCCACTGATCACGCCCAACTACGCCTTATAAAAAGGACTAAGCGGTCATTGCAAATATAATCCGGTTTACAAGTCCGGAGTCGAATCCCACAGAGAACTAAGGCTTAGCTACAGTTGTTCACTATCACCAAGAATACAAGCTTGAACAATTCATAACTTATAGATATTAAGATTCTTGTGTTTAACTAACTAACTAACAAATTAAAATAATAAATTAACACTAAAGATACTACAGGTTGGAGAAAAGATTAAGGAGATCTAGAGTTATGATTTTCCCGTATTCTCTACCGATCATGAGCGCTCTGCGTGTTGTAATTCTCTCCCGAGTAATTACGACAATTTACTAGACATACTTTCCTGAGTTATGCTAGCTGGCTTAATTGCAGCTCACTTAGATCGCACCCAAGGTTTCGTTATCCCTAATCCCACCTTTAAACTCTTGGTTATTGATTCCTCACATACGTCGGGAGTGATGTTGTTCAACAACTACCTAAATATGCACTCTCTCCCTAGTAATACATATTAAATAGGCAGCTAATTGAGAGTCCTTCAATCAACCACAAGAATAATATAGTTGAACAAATAGAGAAAATATTACGGCTCAATTATATAAAAACATAACAAGAATTTATCCTTCAAAAGATTCCATCAAAACCCTAGATAACAAATTAGCTATTCATAATAGTATGTAAAACTACAATACTAAAAGTCATAACCAACAATGAAAAATAGGAATAAGAGGAAAGAAAAACTCGTAGAAGAATTCTCCGCCTTGCTCCTCTTGTGTCTCTGCCTCCTTAGGTCGAATCTGTGTCAAAAATTCATCTCTTCCCCTCAAAATACCGTTTTTCCATGTATATATACCAATTACCAAGTAGGGTCGGGCCCAAATAATTATACATTCTCCTATGCGAAAAGGGACAAGTTTTCATGTGTGGACTGCCGCGGCCGCGGTCAACCACGGTACGGACGCGGTATTTGGCAAGTGTACTGCCTCAGCCCGCCTCAGGTCCGCAGTCGCGGTTTCGACCGCGTTTTTTACCATGTTATGTTTGGAATTTGGAAAAACGTAAAACATGAAAGTTGTAGCCCTTTGAGTTAGCTTTTCAACATATATTGTGGAGCCCAAATGAAGTTCTGAGCAAAAAGTTATGTGCATTTTATTAGACAGTGCGCAATATGCCTACTCGTTTCTTCGTTTTGTTGCTTTATCATCTGTTGATCCCCGAATACGATCCCGGCTTAATTCCTTAGGCTTTTACTAAGACTTCAAAGCTCCAAATTACTTGATTTCATTCCATAACATCTAAATAGCTCGGAATCACCCTACAAGGCATAAACACACACAATTAATGCAAGACACTATCGATTAAAACGCAAACTCAACTAAAGTGCAGTATATTTGAGTGTAATAAGCGACTAAAATACGTAATTACAGTCTATCATCACCCACAACTTGTAAAAAAATATCAAACCGTCCCAATTTGATTATTCTACATAAAATAAACAATCAAACATGGTATTTATTTAACTGTTATCATATTTTGATTTACTGCAATACATAGAAGATGCAAAATGAATATCACATTTTCTAACATAGACCACTTCCCACTGCTATTATCACTGTTCTCAAACATGTAGGTTAATAATTGATGGGGTTATTTTATAAATTTTAAAAGTATATGGTAAATTTATAAAATTAAAAACTAATCTATTCAATTGAAAAACTGGTTACTAGTTTTTCAAATTTGAAAATGATTTCAAGTGAAATTGGAAAGAATTTGATAACGGGCTCTTAAAATGCAAAAAGGTGTTTTTGTTTTCATGCGTTTCATATATATGGGGTGTGGTAGTGATTTCCAGAAGGGAAAAAATTATTTACAAACTCTATTCCTGCATCTAAGTATTCCATCTCAAAACGGTTTCTGCAGTGGAAATAAATTCCAGCAATCAAATTATTCCAAATCTTGTACTGAGAAAAATTCCAGCACCGGCTAAATCTTCATCTGGTGGTTGTTTTCTTTCATTCTCTTCAAGAATCATTCTCTTCATTCCTCCTAAAAATTCTCTGTATGTACGTTTTATGTAGGGCTGTCAATGGATATTTGAAAACCGATTAAACCGATCGAATCATATCGCATCGAACCGATTTTTAGGTTTCTTTTGGTTTTTATATAAATCTATAACCGTACCGATAATTATGGTAGGTTTTTAATTTTATAAAAATAAATCGAAAAAATACTGAATCGTACCGAATAAATTTTACATGTAAAAATATATTTATAGAGTAAGTTCAAAACTAATACATCATTAATTTTTTTATTGGGCCTTGTAATTACGAAAACTGTTGCAAGCCAACAAGTAATTAAACTCAAAATACTAATTCGTAAAACCTATTATGCTACTTAAACTTAAACGAAGTTCTTTCAAGTATCTTTGTTAGCAAGACACAAAGTTATCTAGCGATTATGAGTAGCAAACTGCGATGTATTGAATATGTTATATAATTTAGATTTATCTTTTTGAATATTTAATATAGACTTTATTATTGAGTCCCAGCTTGGTTAATATATCTTTCCACTCGTGTGATTTATATTTTCAATTCTTTGCTTTTACTTGGTTTCTTTTACGTTATTGTCGAATAGTTCATGGATACTCTAGTCATCTTTCATGTTTTTTTAATTCATCACCCTTTAAACAGTAAAATTATCTAAAGAGTTTTGCTAACTCCTATAAAAGAACGTACGTATGTTATTGCATTCTACTTCTACTGGTGAATTTTACATGACATTTAAAAAAATACCGAAAATTAACCGAACCGTACCGATACCGAAGTGAAACCGACATGATTGGGACAGTTTCGAAAAGTTTAATTTTGGTTATACATAATTGAATAATCGAAAAATTAGTATGGCACAAATTTTATAAAATAACCGGCCGAACCGAACCATTGACACCCCCTACTTCTACGTGTTAGATTATCCGTAATGTACGCTCTATCTATAAAGAGTATTCATTAACAAATTATTACAATACATATATTACTATCCTAGATAGTTAAATCAGTTGAGCTTTTTTTTTTTTTTTTGACTACATATAATTTTTAATGTATTATCTACATTTTTTATTTTGGTTATATTTTTGTTGTTTACACTTATTAAAACTCTATAAAAGTTAATGGGACTACTCTCAAATCACATTATATATCCTCGACCTGCGCCGCCTCCACTTTTATGAAAAATTATAAAAGTTAATGGGACTAATTTAACTTAGATACAGTAATATTTCTTATTCATGTTCCAGAATCCATATATTCGAAGTTCTAATAATTTTCATCCTGCTGTGAAGAAAGCAAGTCTGCACTGACAATATTGGAATTAGATATACTCCAAGTAGTAGCCAGTAATGCTAAAGAGAGCGAATGTATAACAAAATTCATTGAATTAAGCTCAAATTATCAACAATTAACCCCAAAACCACATGCATGAATTGCGTTGATTGTTTTTAACAATTTGAGTAGAATCCTCAATATCTTACCTGCTAAAGGACAATGACTTGTACGATTATGTGAGATGGAAGCTATGGCCAAAAAGAGAAGACAAAATATTTTTGGATTAATTATTTTTTTGTCATATGTTAAACAATAATTAGCACTTAACTAGCAGGACTAATTTATGAGAAATCACATGATAATGACAGCCACATGGGAACAGGATGACCATTGTTGATAAAACATGTTCAATTGTTTCAGTTTTTGTTTTTGTCCAAATTGTTTAAGGTTCATGGTCTACGGTTAATGCCGCTTCATTAGTCGTCATTTTACGTAGGATTAAAAATTGGAGAGACAAGAAATGACAACACAACTTAGTATGCAAATCTGATAAATACTAACACTGAACCTGATCACCTGGAAAAATTTAATTCATCTTTGCAAATTAAATCCACTTCTATTAATGGGTTGTTAAATAAAACCAAATAATTTTTGTCCAAACCCAATATATGTATTCAGAAATTCACAAAATATATGTAAAAATTTGATCCTGAACCCATTATCGTTGAAAGTTACATTGAGGTGTTGTAGAAGCTCACTAACTTCAAATTGTAGATCCGCCTATGTAGTAGAGTCATTAAATCTAATGATAGGGTTAGAAAAATACAAGGATGTTATATCTGGGATTCAAATTACCCACAGCCTAAAAAGAATTTGAAGATATTTCTGCCACTATACATTAGAAGCTTCTATTTGGAGAAAATTATTCTGATCTTGTTAGCATAATTTATAATTTTTGGACTATGTGGACCATGTAGCTCCACTCCTCTGTAGTACAGTAATGAAAAGAAAAAGAATTTTTCGTCATGAATATCTTTTTGAAATAAAGTAGCCAGATTAAATGCAGGAACTAGGGAATTTGTTTTAAATAATGTACAGTGTCGCGTGAAGCAGCTACATCTTCTGTAACCACATGCAGTTCATGGTAAAATATTGCCAGTGGCAGTTATCTCTCCAGCAAGTGTATCTTTCCGCAGAAAAGGAGCAAATAATTATTCTTGGCCATATTAAGAGTCCTGGCTTGAAGGTGGCTATTCAAAATTGAGCACCGTTTAAAACCTGCTACATCGAAATTTTCTAGCGGACAGCTCAGTTCATAAAATATCCCGCTTTCATGCAGGGTTCGAGGAAAGGTCGTAGCCCGAGGGTTGTGACACAGACAATCTACCCTGATGCAAACATTAGTGGTTGTTTTCACGTCTCTAACCTGTTACCTATTATCACACGGAAACAGTTTTATCGTTGCTCCAAAACTCTCAATATTGAAATTCTCTCCTTATGCAAAATCATTCATTCAATGGTTTTCATTTATGGTACGTCCCCAGCAAAAATGTTTTCTGTCGGCAGAAAACAACTTGCTAGAATATGCCTCCTGAACTATAGAGTAGGAAATCTTTTCATTGATGATTGGGGTGGCAAAAAAGGCATTCTTCTGTCCTGTTTCGCTCTGTAGCTGAGATGATATATACCAAATTGATTGAATCAACTCATGAACAGCCTATTCTGTGACAGCAAGATTAAAGAAAAAAAAAAAATTAATAGGCCGCCGACGGTTGGCAAAAGTGGCTAAGTAGCTTTGTTGGTTGACTACTCGAACTTTCGTGGTAAGAATTCGACATCCTACCTTGTAATCTTTTCCTCATTTTCCCTTCCAAAAAAAAAAAAAAATGGCTAATCACTACTGTATGGGGTCAAATTTGACCCTATACGTCTCTACGTCGAAGGGTACGCCCAATAAGTGTGCGTCTCTTCGTCGAAGGGTACGGCTCGGACGCAAGGACGAAGGCAACGTCAGTCAGAACTCGGCGTCTTCGCTAGAAGGACGTCGAGCACTATTTGTATTTTTTTCTTAATTATTATTCCAAGGAAGGTCTTTCCCTATATAAAGGAGACCTTCCCATTGTAATAGGGCATCAGTATTATTCTTGAATAATACAACTCTCTCATTTTCTCCTACTCTCTCTCTATCTCTATCTCTATCTCCAACGAACATCGCCTCTTGAGTTCATAATATCATCTTACAATATTAGATCTGTAACAACATCGTTCTTATATCTCTGGGTCAATTATATTTAGTTACGATTTACCCTTTCATATTTTTTGATTGTTTTCTAGCTTATAAAGTACATTCTTAATTTTTGAGCCAAACAATTTGGCGCCGTCTGTGGGAATTTCGAGAATCAAAATCATAGTATCCACCTAGAGATTAACCAACTACCTTTCTCTACACCACACGAAAACAAAAGATGGCCGAAAACAACAATAGATCGAAAGCTATAGTGGGTGTCACAACCAATCTTCTTGGTCCTCTCAACGAGGCCAGTAACGATGTCATCACAAATGCAACCCCCAGCATCACACCAGGTGCAGAAATCTCATCTCCCCCATCTGAAGATCTGACGATCGTGCAAGAAAAGGGAGCTTCCACGTCTGCTACTAAAGAAGCACTCTCGGTGGTTAAAAAGCTACTGGAAGAGTGGCTAACAAGCACCCTAAGTGGCTTGGTTGAGAAATCACTAAAAGGCAACATCAGGCGCGTACCAACAGTAAACACCACCACTGCCATGAGCGAACCCGAGGTTACACAAGTAAATAACCAACCCATCGAGGCACAGATCAGCGATGGTACGCTAACAGCTATCCTGAAGAAGATGGAAGAAATGGAAAATGAAAACAAGGCACTCCGCGACCAAATCAAGGAACACCAGGTGAGGGTCGACAAGATCTCCAGGGCTCCCAAGTTGCTACCAAAACGCGACGTGGGAAGGTTCGTAGAACAACCATACACTGAAGAAGCTTCCCCTTACCCTATCCCGAAGACCTTTAAGATGCCTCCCTACTTGAGGGTGTATGACAGAACCACCGATCCCGAAGACCATCTGATCCACTACGTCACTGCTGTAAAGGGCAACGACCTATCAAAATAACAGGTACCGTCGATGCTGTTGAAGAAGCTTGGCGAGACGTTGACAGGAGGGGCCTTGACATGGTACTCTCAGTTACCAGCTAAGGCAATATCAACATTCGAGGAAATGGCGGATAAGTTCGTCACTGCCCATGCGGGTGCAAAGAAAGCGGAAGCAAGGGTCAACGACATCTTCGCCGTCAGACAAACCACAGGAGAAGGGCTCAGGGACTTCCTAGCTAGGTTTAACAGGGTAAGGATGAGTCTGCCAAATGTATCGGAAGGTACGACGGTCGCTGCTTTCCAGAACGGGCTAAGCAAGGACGGTTCGAGGGCGACCAAAAAGTTGCTGAGTCACCTAATAAAATATCCCCCTACCACATGGGAGGAAATCCACAACGCCTATTGCGCCGAGGTACAAGCGGACGAGGATGATCTCAATGGGCCAACTCAACGGCTAACGGAGATACACTCAGAAACAAGGAGAGATCGACGCAACGAAGGACGACGAGAACAACTCCCACGCCCCAACAGAGACTGACATCAGCCATACACTAGATCCTCCCATCCGCCACCCATACATACAAATGCGTTACAGCGACACGTCGTCCCACTCCGAAACGAAAGAGGTATGCCTCCCTAATTATCCGCACATAACTTTTGCGTGTCTCCTTCGGAAATACTATATGCACTGGAGAAGGTAGGCACCAAGGTGCAGTAGCCGCAGAAGATAAAATCGGACCCTGCCACAAGGAAATCAAATGTCCTATGTGAGTTCCATCAGGAACGGGTACACAAGACCGAAGACTGCATAGGCCTACGACAAGAAGTGGTAAGAATGCTGAACCAGGAATACCTGAGGGAATTACTCAGCGACAAAGGAAAAATCAATTTTGCACGCAGACGGGAACAACCCCAGGGGCCGCCAAAGCCACCTTCCCCAACACGAACGATAAACATGAACGTCGGAGGCGGCGACGACTCAGTGATCAATCACATCAAATTCGCCAACACATACAGATTGAAGCGGACCATCGGCGACTTCGAAGATTGTATCACCTTCGATAAGTCTGATGCCGACAGTTTATCTTTCCCTCACTATGATGCTTTAGTTATTAGTTTGTGTATCGCTGATACGGATGTTAAAAGAGTCATGATCGACGACGGAAGTGGCGCCGGTATTATCCACCCAAGGGTCCTTGCACAAATAGGGTAATTCAATATATAACCAAAATTCATTGAATTAAGCTCAAATTATCAACAATTAACCCCAAAACCACATGCATGAATTGCGTTGATTGTTTTTAACAATTTGAGTAGAATCCTCAATATCTTACCTGCTGAAGGACAATGTCTTGTACGATTATGTGAGATGGAAGCTATGGCCAAAAAGAGAAACAAAATATTTTTGGATTAATTATTTTTTTCTCTTATGGAAAACAATAATTAGCACTTAACTAGCAGGATTAATTTATGAGAAATCACATGATAATGACAGCCACATGGGAACAGGATGACCATTGTTGATAAAACATGTTCAATTGTTTCAGTTTTTTTTTTGTCCAAATTGTTTTAAGGTTCATGGTCTACGGTTAATGCCGCTTCATTAGTCGTCATTTTAGGTAGGATTAAAAATTGGAGAGACAAGAAATGACAACACAATTTAGTATGCAAGTCTGATCAATACTAACACTGAACCAAATAATTTTTGTCCAAACCCGATATATATATTCAGAAATTTACAAAATATATGTAAAAATTTGACCGTGAACCCATTATCATTGAAAGTTACATTGAGGTGTTGTAGAAGCTCACTAACTTCAAATTGTAGATCCGCCTATGTAGCAGAGTCATTAAATCTAATGAAAGGATTAGAAAAATACAAGGATGTTATATCTGGGATTCAAATTACCCACAGCCTAAAAAGAATTTGAAGATATTTCTGCCACTATACGTTAGAAGCTTCTATTTGGAGAAAATTATTCTGATCTTATTAGCATAATTTATAATTTTTGGACTATGTGGACCATGTAGCTCCACTCCTCTGTAGTACAGTAATGAAAAGAAAAAGAATTTTTCGTCATGAATATCTTTTTGAAATAAAGTAGCCAGATTAAATGCAGGAACTAGGGAATTTGTTTTAAATAATGTACAGTGTCGCGTGAAGCAGCTACATCTTCTGTAACCACATGCAGTTCATGGTAAAATATTGCCAGTGGCAGTTATCTCTCCAGCAAGTGTATCTTTCCGCAGAAAAGGAGCAAATAATTATTCTTGGCCATATTAAGAGTCCTGGCTTGAAGGTGGCTATTCAAAATTGAGCACCGTTTAAAACCTGCTACATCGAAATTTTCTAGCGGACAGCTCAGTTCATAAAATATCCCGCTTTCATGCAGGGTTCGAGGAAAGGTCGTAGCCCGAGGGTTGTGACACAGACAATCTACCCTGATGCAAACATTAGTGGTTGTTTTCACGTCTCTAACCTGTTACCTATTATCACACGGAAACAGTTTTATCGTTGCTCCAAAACTCTCAATATTGAAATTCTCTCCTTATGCAAAATCATTCATTCAATGGTTTTCATTTATGGTACGTCCCCAGCAAAAATGTTTTCTGTCGGCAGAAAACAACTTGCTAGAATATGCCTCCTGAACTATATGTTGGGAATAAACCCCGTAACAATAGTATTCACGGTATTAGTGATAAACGCGGAAACACTAAGAATGAAATTGCAGCAATAATGACACCAAAATTTTACGTGGAAACCCTTCTGAATAAGGGAAAAAACCACGGCCAAGAGGAGCAACTGATATCACTATAGCGAGGAATTTTACACTGTGTAGTAACGAGTAAAAATACTCCTAAGACCACCACACCTTCAAAAGAAATAAACACTCTTTTGCTTTTTCACCTCACTACACTATCTCTCACACTCCATTTTTCTTCACAAATTATTTTCTTATAGTTTATGGAATACCTTGCTCTCTCTCTTTTCTCTCTTCGTTGGTGTGTGGAAATGAGAGTTGAAGTTCTCCTTTTATAGCCAAAACCTCACTCTCTAAAGCCTACAATATTTGATAATTTACACACTCTTTACACAATTTCAACAAGGTTGGCTATCAAACCAAACCAAGTCAATAAAATTGGCTACCAATATTTGTCCAATTCAACAAGGTTGGCTACCAAACTAAACCAAGTCAATAATATTGGCTACCAAACCATTTGAATGAGATGGACACCATATCAATCTTCCCCTCCAGTCTCATTCATCTAGAGAAGGTAGCAATGTCTTCTAGTCTGAGTGCATGCCGACAAGTTCTTTGCATAGCTCGATCTTGTCTCTTGGTACCACTTTGGTTAGCATATCAGCAGGATTTTCACTCGTGTGAATCTTTTTGACTTGTAAAGATTCGTTCTCCACCTGCTCACGAATCCAATGATATCTCACATCTATATGTTTTGTTCTTGCACATGGAGTTTTTTCTTAGGTCTATTGCACTCTGACTGTCGCAATAGACAACATACTCCATCTGTCGCAATCCAAGTTCTTGAAGAAATCTCTTGAGCCATATCATCTCTTTGCCAGCTTCAGCAGCCGCAATATACTCCGCTTCAGTTGTAAACAGTGCTACACACTTCTGTAACTTCGACTGCCATGATATAACTCCCCCTGAAAAAATAAACAAATATCCAGTAGCGGATTTTCTGTTATCAAGATCACCTGCCATATCAGAATCTGTATAGCCCTTCAAAATTGGATTTGATCCTCCAAAACATAACCATTCATGTGCGCTTCCTCTTAGATACCTGAGTATCCACTTTACAGCTTCTCAATGCTCTTTTCTTCGATTTTCGAGAAATCTGCTAACAACAACGATTGCATGAGCAATATCTGGTCGAGTGCATACCATTGCATACATCAAACTTCCGACAGCAGAGGAATAAGGAATCTTGGACATTCTCTCTTTTTCTTCCGTTGTTGTAGGACACATCGTCTTGCTCAACTTTAGATGACCCAGAAGAGGTGTGTGGACCAACTTAGCACTTTTCATATTGAAGCGCTCCAGTACACGTTCTATGTAATTCTCCTGTGACAAGTAAAGCTTCTTTTCCTTTCTCGAACGATTAATTCTCATGCCCAAAATCTACTTAGCATGACCCAAGTCTTTTATTGCAAAAGACTTATTCAACTATTTCTTCAACTCGTCAATCTTGGAAGCATTTTTGCCCACAATCAGCATATCATCCACATATAGCAAGAGGATGATTAAGTCATTATCAGAAAATCTTTGTACAAACACACAGTGATCTGAAGAAGTCTTCTTGTAGCCTTGCTCCCCCATAACAGACTCAAACTTCTTATACCACTGTCTGGGAGCTTGCTTCAATCCGTATAGACTCTTCTTAAGTTTGCAGACAAGATTTTCTTTACCTTTTACCTTGAAGCCCTCAGGTTGTTCCATATAGATCTCCTCTTCTAAGTCACCGTAAAGAAAAGAAGTCTTCACATCCATCTGCTCAATCTCCAAATCAAGACTGGCAGTTAAACTAAGAACTGTCCGAATGGAGGACATTTTCACGGCAGGAGAAAATATTTTGTCAAAGTCAATACCTTTTCTTTGACCAAATCCCTTAACAACCAATCTAGCTTTGTATCTCGGCTTCAAACTATGTTCTTCAGCTTTAACTTTGAACACCCACTTGTTCTTCAAAGCTGCCCTCAGGCAATTTCACCAACTCATAAGTATGGTTCTCATGCGGAGATTTTATCTCATCTTGTATGGCTTCAATTCATTGATCCTTGTGCTCATCTTCTATGGCCTCCGTATAATATTCAGGTTCTCTCCCATCAGTGAGTAATACATACTCATCGGGTGAATAACGGGAGGAAGGAGTATGGGTCTAGAAGACCTCCTGAGTGGAATATCTAACTCTTCCACA
>MU670590.1:30630-48346 GCA_026770625.1 Nicotiana glauca
TTGAGCTCTGTTTTGGGCTGGTTTAGAACTCTTTTGCCAGCTGATTTTTAGTGGTTAAAAGGAGAGAAAATAGCGGTCATTTGGTGGCAAATTTACATGACTTTGAAGGAGGAAGACATGGCTACTATTTTTGGGTTTTCTTTCTGTTTTTGCTTGGTTTAGAGCTGATTCCATGATGGTGTAGGTGGTGATGAAGATGACATGGAAAAAAAGAGTTAAATCAAAAAAAAAAAGTAATTAAATAAGTGGAAAAAAATAAAGCAGCTTTTGACACGTGGCGTGTGTGTACGACACATCCCACTACAAGACTGACCAAGTGTTATCAATGGGGTATTAACTTCACCCCAAAGAAAAATAGGGGGCATAGGTCGCCCGCAAAGTCAAGGTGTGTAAATAATTTTTCCGAACAAGTTTGATGGGCAATTTATGTATTTATTATTTATTAATAAATTATAATTTGGTATGTTTGATTTGGATAATGTATCGCACATGAAAATATTTTGGTACGTTTGGATTGAATATTGTATTCTATTAGAAAAACTATGGTCTGTTTGGTTTGAATATTGTATTTCAAATTAGAATATTGTATCATGTTTGATTTGAAAATTATAATTTTAATTAGAATATTGTGGTGTATTGATTTGAATAGTATATTCTAATATTATGTAGTTTAGATATTGTATCACAAATTAAAATATTTTTATCGTATTTTAACTTTTCTTTTGATTACATAGATGTAAGAGATAAATAAAAAAGACGAAATACTTCATCTAACAAATAAATGATAAAGAGGTATTATCTTGTACAAAATAAATTTTTCATTTTCACATTCTTCCTCCTTTTGCACCCACAGGACATAGGAACTGTTTCGAGAGTTGTTTATTTGAAACATGAAATTCATATGTTTGGTGGAAATGTATAATCCTAATTCTTTAGGATTATAGAGTGTTTTAAGAGATTTATAAAGTTGGAGTGAGATAACCTAATCCCTTAAAAGGTAAAATTTGTTTAACGGCATATAAATATATTAAAGATGTAAAAACTAAATAAAATTTTATAAAATAGGTATAGAATGTAAAACAAATATTTTAAATACATAGCACTTTAAATGGGTATACCGCGTTGATTAACCTTTTCTTTCTTATTTATTGAATGACTCTATATCAAAATTATTGATTCCGTACAAACTAAGCCTATCTTAATCTTTAACAAGGAGGTACGTTTTCAGAGACCTTCGTGATTCCATCCATGGAAGAAAGCATTCCCTGTCGGGTAGAATTTAAGCAGAAACTTCCTACATTTCTATATGGTAAGTCAAAGATGCTAGTGAGTCGTGGCCTGTTTTGTTCCTAGATGGAATGGCTTAGGCTAAAATATAATGAACCATTAATTAAGAAGATCCAATTCCCTTGATCTCTTTCAAAGTGGAATAAAAGAAAACAAGAGGGCATTTGCTACACCAGCTGGCTGACATCCAAAAGTCTGAATAATCAGGGAACAAAAAAGAAAAAAGAGAAAAGAGCAAAGAGCAAAGACGCTTCAGATAAAAGATTGCCTATGTTACCATACCATGAATGTAAAGTAGTACATGGCAGAGAAAATAACAGTGCAACAAGAAGCAAGAAGAGGTACAACAGATATTTTATTTGATACAAGCTACTACGGTTTACAAGGGATAAACTGGGTACAAACAGGTCCAGTATAAGGTTATCATTAGGTTACAAATGATTTACAACTTACGTCTTTGGAACATATAATTTCTTTGTCGACACAATAATCAGATTCCATATTATCAACATTTAGCTCTTCAATGCTGCAGAACCTAAGCTACACAATGTGACAACAATATGTAGTTTTGCTTACCCCAACCAGCTACAGTAGGTGGGGTATTTACAGGTAAATGACATGGACTCATGGGTAAGAGGAGAAAAACTTCAAGAAAAGGGAAGTGATTCCAAATCATGTAAGGGAGTATAGCTGCAATAACAGACTGCTTATTTCTGTGAAGTGTTGGGAATTTACGTGAGATTTAGCGGATGTGGAATCACATTAATCATATCGCTAAACCTGCTGAAAGAAGCTCTCCACACCGGGAAGTTGGTGTACATGTATAAAAGAATGCAGATATATCGCTTTCTCGATGAGAAATAGTGAGACTGATTTTTCATTAGCTGTATTCAAGTATAGCACCTGTATGATTAAACCCACATGATATTTGCAATGCTTTCATGTGTCTGTGAAAGTTGACTATTGTAGGCTCAATGTAATCGACATCACTTCCTTGACCCTGCACACACCCAATCTTTATTAAACCAACTTGAAGCAACCCGCACAAGGATTACAGTGTATAGCAAGATACGATATCTCGATGAAGGAAGAAATGCAACGGAATAAATCACTTAAATCTCTAAACTAGATATTGCTACAGCCAAATTGGAAAAACAAACTTGTGAAAATGAGGGAAAGATTTCACACAAAAGGGAAAATGAGCAAAAGACAGAAAGCGAGCAGAAGTTTCAACTCTCAGAGGGCAAGGCATTGATTTATCAAACAGGGATCTGCTTGTCCCGTAAGATCAGAGAGCAATTGAAAACTCTTCCAGAGAGCAATAAGATTAGAAAGAAGAGGATATTTAGCAAGGTTTTCAAACCTCTTTAGAAAATGACATTGAGCAAACAATTTTAGAACTACAGTGACTTTTCACTGTGTAGCTTTGAAAGTTCTTCATGTCTTGACTACTAGGTTTGAACTTACTATTAACCTTTGAAGTTCTAATATTTATTAAAAAGCATTTAAAAGTCGATAAAGAATGTAACAGCTTCATTTGAAGTCTAAGGAACAAACCAATTGTCCGCCAGAAGAATGTCCTTCTACAGAAAATGTCCCATGGGAGCCTCCCCATCCCCAAGTGTAAACATCTCCTCCTGAAGGTCAAATGTTGAGGTTATGGTAATAGTAAGTAAACCAAATAACTCACTCATTTGATGGGAATATATTATCATTCGAATGTCAGAACAAATAAAACTAAGCAGTTATTGACAACAAATGAATTACTGAATACTGAAAACTAGAGAAGTCAAACAGTAAAATGGTACTTCTACAACTACACAGAAGCATGAGACTTTCCCATCCCACAAGCACGCAACAATCAAGATAGAGGAATATGGCAACAGAAAACTGAGGATATCAGCATTAACATTATCAACGGGACATTGGGGTTCGTAAATGCAACTGTAGCATAAAAAGTCTTTAGTTTGCAAAATGTTATCATTAGAATGATAGAGAAATGAAGTTAAAACTCCATTTTGCTTTCAGGACCAAGTCCTTGCTGTATCTTCTGAGGTTGTCTCTTTGGTTAATAATACCGACATTGGAAAAAAGATAACATGAGAATTTCCAGTTCTCAACCCACTTTCATTTGGAAAATTGACGGACCTAGGATTTAACTAGGTTTTCATGGTTACAATCTCGAGAATTACAATGGTCCAAAGACATTTTCTAGATAAAAGCCAGCTTCAAAAGGTGTGGTATTGTTTCATTAGAAAGAGATGAAGGTTAAGGAATCAAAAGAAGGTCAGCTCTCTGGGTTCAATCTGTCTCGGATCAACCAGATAATAAGATGGTTGAAGATAGTTTAAGTTCAAATCATGTTTGATGAAGAGTAAGTACAGACGTTGTCTGAAGCAACACCTACACCTTTATTCCAAGCTAGTTGGGTTCGGCTCCTAAACATCTGTTTCGCTTCATTTGAACACATTTCTTTCCAATACTCAACAATTTGTTTTTCATAACAAATTACGAGTTTTCAAGCATTTGAGGTTCTATCTTCCATGTGTATTGCTTGTACTTTTGTAAGTCCGCACAACCATGTGCCATGTTAAATCTGACAAGTTAGTTCAGTGAGTTTCAGTAGAGTTTGATTAAAAAAGAAGGCAGAGAATATCAACTGTTATATTGTTCATCATTTTACATCTTATTAACACTTTCTACCAATAGGCATCCACTTCTCCCCCTTGTGTCATCTTTCAGAAAAAGTGTTCACGAGGAATATGCTTGAGAATTGAGATAGATAATAAGACCCCAAAGTTTTCATTAATCATTTCTCTTCACCTCTTCATTCCAGACTATGAGAATGTGCTATGATATCATAGTACATTTCTTTTCCTTGACAGGGAAGTAACACCAGAGAAAAAATAATTTGCATCAACTTTGTTGTTTAAAAAACAAGATTGCTGGTTGCCGAAAGCAACAAGTGCCTGGAAAATCATCTATGCAAAGATGAATTAGTGCTTATTCAACCAGTCCTACCGCGGCTTATTAGGATAGGACTTAAGCACAGAGGCAGGGGAAAAGGCACGTCATGTAACATTTTCATCCTTCAAGACGACCGTAGCAACACCAGTGTTCTGCCTTCTATAGCTGAATATGATCTCTCTTTTTTCAATTCCAAAAGACGCATATGAAGCTTAAGAAACTAAACTAAGTCACGGTACACCAAAACAAATTTACATTGCACAATGGAACAAAAGATGCTTGTTTGCAGCAGAAATGAGTGTTGGTTGAGTGGAAGAGTAGGGAGAATGCAAAATTAGCATCATTAGATTTTAAGAAATGATGAACAAGCACTAAGACATCTTAGCATCTATATAAACAACTATGATCTTTTTACCAGAAATTGCTGCCGTATGCTTCCAACCACAGGATACCTGACAAGACAACAGGAAAGATTTATGACTTCCATTCATATTTTCAAATCAATCAACCCCAAACACAAAATCAGGTGGTATACACCTTTGTTTTTCAAGAAATTCATACTATTAGTAGTTGTATTCTGTTGAAACATGCACAACACTTATGTTGAAACTTTTTCTGGCACAAAAAGGTAAGATACATGAAGCCCATTCAGAACAGAATTCTGCCCCTGCATTCTTTCTTCACATAAAAAATTATATGCATAACCTAGGCTGCGCACCAGTAATAACATATAGTAATAGTTTGCATTTTCTCAATACATGGTCATCGACATTGGATTTGTATCCCTCTTATACCTACTTTGTGCACCTCAATTACACTTGAACAAATTGGAATCAGTAGCCAAAACAACGCGTTCACTAAAATATTAAAAAGAAATTCAACATGGAAAACCAAACCTCGGAAACCGAATGCCTCAGAAATGGTCCTTCAACTCTTTCAGGTGAATGAGCAACATCTGTAGAACTGACATAAGCAAAAACGAAAAGTACATCACAATATAAAAAACTGAAAATGAGAAATCCTAAGGGTGACTTGGCCATCCAACAAATTCAACTACCAAGGAATGCAATAAGAGAGTACCCAATACCAAGACATCCATTTTCATTAGTGCCCCACACATACAGTTCTCCACCACCTATGAACAAAAACTGAGTAAATACAAAAGTTAAAGCTTACCAAGAAACTAGCCTTTAATTCAAGGTAATGCACTTGATCTCATGAAACAACATTATTTAAATCACGTCATTTCATGACAAACACTGAGAAAATTGTTAACAAATAGCTCATGAGGCAAGGTTTCCCCAGTACCATACAAGGAAACAACAACCTATTCCCTCAACTGACATGGGATATTTAACACTCCCTGCATGGACAGGACTAAAACATCTGGTGCTTGGACAATATAACATGAGGACCCAACATTGGAACCAAGAATAAAGATGGGCGAACAGCGCAGAAAAGCAACAACATCCATGGGTTTGAACTTTGAAGCAAAAAGTGAAGCGTAGAACTTATGAGAAACTAAAAACTATTCATCACATATGAATTTATTAATACAAAAGTTAAATTGTACTGAAATAACTAATTTGAGCATCCAATATACAATAATACTAATATAGATCCAACTCCTTAAGATTGAGATTCAAAGAAGCGATCTTGTTGAAGTCACTCTATGTATCGCCGTTTTGAAGTGCACACTTCATTTAAGTGTATGGCTTAGCCATGCAGCGATAACCCTTCACTTTGATGGCTTTTAATAACAATAGGTCTAGCTCTGATACCATGTTAAGAAGATGGATCCTGGGTCTCTCAACTCTAAAATCTAGCCGAGGAGACGAGAATTTCCAAATACCATATAAGGAAACAACAACTCCTTTTGCAGCAGATGTGGAATACTTAACAAAAAGGAGAACATCCTCTCCCTTGGAACATGAAAAATCTTAAAATTCAATATCAGATCAAGAAATTTAAACTTAAAAAAAGATAAAAACAAATGCTACATTTGAGTCCCTTTGGGTCATCATAATTTGAGTCCAACTTTCTGCCCTTTCTCCCCTCGCTGGTACACCTTCCTAAGGATGAAGATAGAGCATTCAACTGTCTCCTCATGTTGTTGTTCTTGCATCTTGTATTGCTTCTTTTCCATGACTTCTCAATTACTGCATTTCTTTTCAACAATATTGTGACTATGCTTTTCCGGAGCCGAGGCTATATCAGAAACATCCTCTCTACCTATACACAAAGTGGGGGTAAAGTCTGCGTACATATTACCCTCCCTCCACTTGTGGGATTTCACTGGGTTTGTTGTTGTTTATCCTTACATTCTTTTGGTCTTTGAAACTGGTTAGTATTGATATTATAAATGTCAACAGCCAAACACTAAGATTGTGCTCGTGAGTTACAAGATCTGAGATCCCCCAATACAAACGATCATCCTTACATGGTGGAGGATAGAGTATATAACAAGGCAAAAGGAATCTAATATACAGTTCTGGTTGGCTAGAGTTCATTTTATCGTAGAAGCAAATGAAGATACAAGGATTAGCCCTACCCCTACCTAAATCTTGGTGGGTATTGGGTATAGTTACCTGGTACCTGTGTTGGTAAGTGGTAGCAGGTACCCGGTGGAATATACAAGGTGCACGCGATCTGGCTCGTACAACACCGTTATAAAAAATACACAAGGATTAGCTCCATGGAGTTGAGAGTTTCAACAAAAACAAAAACAAAGTCAAACTACTTCCACAAAGGCCCTGTGGGGGAGGGAGGAGTGGGGATAACTCATGCAATTTTATTTTAAAGCATGAAGCCTTGAGAATAAATAGACCATCTTTACCCAGTAAATTAAGGTTGAAGTCCTTGAAAAGGAAGAACATACTTTTGAAATGCTCATGTTTAGGCTTTACTATTTAACATACCATCTAATTGTTCCCTACTGCTATTCACATCGGAAGCTATTCCATTGCTTCTATTGTCTGTTAAACCACATGACATCATTGCACATAACAACCGCTTGTGCCGTACAGGCACACTTTAGACAGGCGGTGTAACATACTATTATCTTATAAGACAGCTCAAGGGGGGAGAGAGAGAGCCTTCCTCCATATAGAATCACTTAGTTACTAGTTTTAAATATGATTTTCTGCATGTTCTCATCTATAAGAAAACAGTAGGAAAATTAGAGAGGCCAAGGTAACATGATGGAAAATTTTGAAAGCCCAAACTTACATATGTTTTACTAGGATGAAGAAGTTCTCGAATTGTAATTGTGCTTTACCTACACTAGGCATGTATCATGAACATAAAATTCTTCCAGATTCTCTCTTTAAAAACCTATTTTTTCCCTACATTCTAGAACCCTCTAAGACAACCCAACAGAGATCAACCACCTCCTAAGTTGCGACTCTTCACTTTTGGTGCCGCACCCGTGTCGGCACGATGTGGGTGTAGGATCCGTACCAGATTTGGTCAATCGATTTTGGGTACTTGAACCAAAATCGACAGAAAATATGCAGGATAAATACAACGATTTCTGGAATCAAAACAAAAGCCAATGTGAAATTGAAAAAAAAGGATACCTTAAGTATAGAAATTTCTCAGTCAATCATTTTCCTTTTATCTCCTTTTGGGATTATCCTCTTGATTAATATTTTTGTGTTTCTTGGAATACCTTGAAGTTTTTCACATAATGTCTCATAACTTGAACATATTTTTGTTACTCTAATTTTAGATATTTGAAGTATTTTTAGCCGAATCACCACACCCGTATCTGTATCTGGATCCGTACCAACAAATCTTAAAATTTAGATCATGAAGGATCCGACCTCTAGATTCGCACACGTATTGGACATCCACACCCGAGTCTGAGCAACTAAGATAACCTTCACATTCAAATTTAAAAGCAGTACTCGATCACCTTCCTACCTTTACTCAGACATGCAGAAAACACATAGTTGCAATAGCTCTGGATTGTGCTAAATAATTGCTCATATTTCTTTTACAAGGTCAATATTTGCTCGTGTTTAATGTTATTTAACGAAATAATTGCTCTAAACTGCTTAAAAATTCTTAGTTAAGATATGCAGATTACTATCTCCAAGTTTTAATAACTACCTTGTTCACCCAAACAGATGCAAACAACCTACTGAAGTCGCCCTTTTTCTTTTCTTTTTTACCCAAAATAGATGCACGTTCTGATATCGACATAAAAGGTCAGCCACAAAAAGTGGAAATGCTTGCGCAAGAATAGTGTGTAAGACTAGAGAAACCTATCATTTATGTCAGACTTAGTTTAAATATGACACTTGATCCTACACCAACATATTTTCATCAAATATAGGTCATATCCTCAGATTTTTAGGACTCAAATACTCACTTTGTTGCTTCTCAAAGACAGAGATCAAGTGAACAATATTGAACCAGATAATTTACCTGTAATAACACAGGTATGATAGCCTCCACATGCAGCCTTTTCAGAATATGGAATTTCATCGATCATAGATGGTACCGAATTATTGGATGCTTCACCATAGCCCTAAGTTTTTAAATAAAAGCTAACGTTATACAAATTAAATAAAAAGTTACATGACGATACCAACTAATAGCATATTTGTAATTATGAGCTAAAGCTTGCAAAACTAATGTATAGAAGTTTACCAATTTCTTTTTTGCTCTTTCACCAAAAACATATACAGATCCATTCTCTGTGGCACATAGAAAAGGTTAAAACATAAAACGGAGGCCTTTCTTCAACATCAAAGTACTTTCTGCATATTATAATGAGTTACCGCTAATGCAGACAGAATGCAACATTCCAGCAGCAGCATTCTTAATCTATTTACACATAACCAGAGTCGTCAAAATGAGCCAGCAGCTATGAAGCATGCATTAAAAACTTTTAATCTCCTGAAGATAAAAGTATATAATTGAAAATTCAAGGCATCACGGATAACAGTACCTTAAATCCCTCAAGTTCCTTAACAAGTCGTGGTGTGTATTCACTGTTTTCAACGGCAGGAACAAATCAGTTGTTTAATGGAAAGAAGAAATTACAGTTATACCTGTACCCTAGGTATTACCAATAATAGCCAATTGCTTATTCACTAGAAAACACTCAAGTAGACGCAAATTACATAATAAAGTAAAAGAGTTTGCTGTCAATGATAGCATCCTGTGACATCCAAGAATATGAAGAGATACATGCACTCATTAAATAACTCAATATGTGATCTATTTTGGACGAGAAAATCGTCAAACAAGAGAAAAACAATGTTGGATTCACAACACCGGAAAGAATTCAAATCAAGCAAAATGCAGAGAATTATTAACCATCCATCTTAACCTGTCACTTTTGAAGAGTCCCAAAATGCCTGACTGATGTCCATGACCAAGTCTTCCTGATCCTCCCCCACCCCAACTCAAGGTCTCACCTTTATCTGGCCAGGAAAAAGATAACATAGTGCAAGTAAAACACATCTCGTTTTTCCTTAACAGGCATTAATAGTGGAATAATGTATTTGATCTGGATTATTATTATGTAAAGAAGAATTTAACGAATTAGATCTCATACCTGTTACAGCAATTGAGTGTTCAAAGCCTAAAGAAATGGTTTTGACCGTGACTCCAGTCAAGAATTCAACTTTACTGGGTGTAGAAAGTATTGTAGCAGCTTCTGCAGATGATTATAGAAAATTAAATGATATAGAACAATTTACGGCAGTCTTTACCAATCAAAAACTTAATAATAAAAATTTATGGTTCAATTGGATTGCAGTTAGAGAAAGAAATACAAAGCTTCCTTAGAGAGGAACAAATATATATATATTGATCTCAACCTTAAACATAAAGAGAGTGAACAGTTCTCCATTAAGGTACAGAATTAGCTGTGTTTCAACATTCAACTTGGAAAGTCTAATGTTCAATGTTATAAAAAAAACTCAAAGTTTCTTCCACAAAATTCACACACCACTCATAAAAAAAGTAGTGACAAAACTAAGAAGGCGACAAGATAGTGGCTGCAGTCCTTGGATATGTTTTCCAAATAAAAACTAAGCAACCAGGCTGGATGAATTTAAGAAGTCCCCTTTCCCTCTTGTACACTGATAAGTGGAGAATTTAGCCACTTATCACTGTCTTTTACTCTTGTTTTGAGTCCAAAAGTAACCGTTTCATACCATGTTCTAATGAAATTTGTGTGATTTTAGGAAGTGAAGCAGCTAGAGAAGGTTAAAAGGCCAAGATTGGAGTTAAAAAGGCAAATTCTGCAAAAGAGGCCCATTGTAGCCGCAGTAGACTGCGTGTGGGCCGCAATGGAGAGAGTACAGACTGCAATGGAAGATATACATCCCTTGTTCCCTCCCTGCCAACCCCAAGGCAAAAAATTAAAGAAGAAAAAGAAGAAACGAGCAAGTAGCGCCACATTAGTGTTCAGCACATAAAGGACATGAATTTTGCATTTGTTATTGAAGAATTAACCCAATTAGCCGCCCACCCAATTGCATAAACTAAAAATAGCCATATATAATACGTGTATAATCATATATAATTAGTGTATAATTTACGTATTTGGCTAGAAAAAGTAAACATTGAATTTCGCCGGCTATTTGTATAAAAATCACTTTGTTATTTAGTAGCAATGAAAATGGTTAAAGAAGAAGCCACAAAAAATCCCTTTGTTATTTAGTAGCAATGAAAATGGTTTAAAGAAGAAGCCACAAAGAATATAATACAAGAGCATAGGTATTATTACTCTTTCCGAGGCCAAGCTGACCATTTGTGTTCTTCCCCCACATATAAAGTTCTCCGTCCACTGCAATAAAACCGCAGACTATTTTAGGAACCTAAAATATTTTAAATGTAAATGAACCACCTAATTTAGGAATTAAGGGAAAAGGGAAATGAAGGGAGGCTATGATTCATGAAAGAAGTATGAATGCTAAGAAACTGAAACTGTTACATGATCTAGAATGAAAAAGAAAAGCCATCGAAAAAACATAAAAAGGCTAATTAGTGCTAATTGTTGAAATGTGTAACCCTCTCGTCTAAAAGCTTAAGCTCTTAGAGAGAGCACACGTTTATTTATTTAATTATGTCTTCAACATGTTCCCTCCCCTCCCCCCTCACGTGCGGCCTTGATTCTTTTTTATGAGCCAAGCACGTAAAAATTCTTTTTGATATTGGATGGCGGCGAGACTCGAAAGCAAGACCTCTGCCTGCTCTGATACCATGTTGAAGCGTGTAACCATCTCATCTAAAAGCTTAAGCTATTAGAATGAGCATACTTTTATTTACTTAATAATGTCTTCAACACTGGCCTCATTGGTCTATACTTTCAAAACAAATGTAATTGGCCAGCACACCAAGTTTCCATTCTACATTTTTAAACTATACATAGATATCTCATCAGTCTACGTAAGCTTCCACATTTCTTCAGGTGAACAGAGAATTACCTTAATTCAAATTTCAAACACAACAGTTCTCTATTTTTCTTTTATGTTTTTTTTTTTTGGTTCATAGTGTTAACATATTTCTGAATATATATATAGACAGATAGATAAACAGCAACACAAACCTTTTTTCCTTTATGTTTTTTGTAAAGAGTTGTTAGGTTTTGATACCGGATATCCTCTTTTTCTTATTTTTTATTATAACATCCTGCCAAATAGGAGCCAATATATCATGGATACACTCCCGAATTAATTACCCACTCTTAAGGAGGGGTGGCAGAGGTTTATGCACGGATTGTAATATTATCCTGAGTGAGAATGTCATGACCCAACATAGGCTCGTGGTAATGGACTTAGAGATTAAGAGGATGAGGAAAAAACGAGTTGTGTATGGTCAACCAAAGATCAAGTGGGGAGCCTTAACTTAGGACAAATCTCAGAAGTTGGGGAAGAAGCTGATGACAACGGGGGCTAGGAGGGGTAGTGGGACGCGAGTAGCATGTGAACCGAGATCGCGAATTGCATTACGGAAGATGCTAGAGAGGTGTTAGAGGTCTCGAAGTGTTACTCGGATAAACACAGAAGGGACTGGTGGTGGAACGGAGAGGTCCAAGGGAAGGTGAAGCTAAGAAAGCGGCATATTTAAAGTTAGTGGAAAGCAAAAGACAAGGAGGAGAAACGGACGAATAGGGAGTGGTATAAGACGAAAAGAAAGAGGCGAAGTTAGCAGTTACAACGACGAAGACGACAGCGGTTAGATGCTTGTATGAAAAGCTTGGGACCAAAGATAGAGACAAAAAACTGTATATGCTAGCCAAGGCAAGAGAGAGGACCCGTGACCTAGACCAAGTGAAGTGTATCAAAGACGAGGAAGACAACGTATTGGTGGAAGAGGTTCATATTAGATGAAGATGGTAGACATACTTTTATAAACTCTTAAATGGAGAGAGGGACAGGAACATTGTGCTCGGCGATTTGGAGCACTTCGAGAGTCGTCGAGATTTTAGGTATTGGAGGTATATAAAGCTGAGGAGGTTGAGGGGTAAGATGAGCAAGGGAGGAGCGACTGGGCCAGATGAGATCCTAGTAAACTTTTGGAAGAGCACGGGCAGGGCAGGCTTGGAGTAGTTTACTGGATTGTTTTATTTCATTTTAAGGACGACAAAAATACCCGAAGAATAGAGGTGAAGTACGATGATACCGTTGTAGAAGAACAACGGTGATATCCAAGATTACAATAACTATAGAGGTATTAAACTACTAAGTCACACTATGAAAGTTTGGGAGATAGTAGTGGAGATGAGGATGATGAGTGTGTCTATTTCCGAAAAACAACTCAGATTCATGCTGGGACGATCGACTAAAAGTTCACCTTGTAAGAAGATTGGTGAAGCAGTATAGGGAGAGGAAGGGGGGCTTGCATATGGTGTTCATTGACCTAGAAAAAGCTTACGATAAGGTCCCAAAGGAGGTTCTACGGAGGTGTTTGGAGGCCAGAGGTGCTCCTGTAGCATACAGCAGGACGATTAAGGACATGTATGATAGAGGACAGTGGAATTAGACTCGAGACACTTCCTATTCGTGATGGGGCTGCACTAGGGATCAGCTCTTAGCTCGTTCTTATTTTCCTTGGCAATGGATGAATTGACACGACACATTCAAAGGGAGATGCCATGGTGGATGTTATTTGCTGATGACATATTGTTAATTGACGAGACACAAGTTAATGTCAGGATAGAGGTTTGGATACAGAACCTGGAGTTTAAAGGTTTCACCTTGAGAGAGATTAAAATAGAACGGTTAAGGGTCTGATTTATCCCTCTATTATCATAAATATGCCTTATTTATCCTTCGTTTACGTTTTCTATCAAAAATATCCCTACCGTTATATATTGGGGTCATATTTACCCTTACACGTTAAAAACTCCATCCCTTCTTTTAAAATCCGGCAAAGGGCCAAATATATCCCTCTACTTTCAAAAAATGAAAAAAAATATTTTTCAAAAACGAAAATATTTTGTTAAAAAAAAAATTTTTTTTTTTGTTTTCAAAAAAAAATCAATTTATACAAATTTGTTTTTTTTAGTTTTACAAAAATGAAAATCTTTAAAAAACTGAAAAAAATGAAGAAAAAAACATTTTTCAAAAAACGAAAATATTTTGTTGGAAATATTTTTTTCAGTATTAAAAAAATGAAAATATTTTGTTAAAACTGAATACTTTTTTTCAGTTTTTACATTTTTTTCCCAGTTTTTTTACAAAAAAAAATATTTTGTTAGAAAAACAATTTTTTTTCGGTTTTTACAATTTATTTTGCAAAATCTTTTCAGTATCTACTCAGTTTAACAAAATATTTTCGTTTTTTAATCCTGAAAAAAATATTTCCCACAAAATATTTTCGTTTTTGTAAAATGTTTTTTTCTTCATTTTTTTTAAAGTTTTTTTAAAGATTTTCTTTTTGTAAAAACTGAAAAAACAAATTTGTATAAACTGATTTTTTTTTTTTGAAAAATAGAAGAAAAAAAATTCGTTTTTTAACAAAATATTTTCGTTTTTTAAAAACTGAAAAAGTTATTTTTAACAAAATATTTTTGTTTTTGAAAAATATTTTTTTTCATTTTTTTCATTTTTTAAAAGTAGAGGGGTATATTTGGCCCTTTGCCGGATTTTAAAAGAAGGGATGGAGTTTTTAACGTGTAAGAATAAATATGACCCTAATATATAACGGTAGGGATATTTTTGATAGAAAACATAAACGGAGGATAAATAAGGCCTATTTATGATAGTAGAGGGGCAAATCAGACCCTTAACCGAAAATAGAATATTTAGAGTGCAACATCAGTGACATAACCCGTGAAGCTGAGGAAGTGAAAGTGAGGCTTGATACACCCTAAGAGAGGAAGTTTCATGTACCGTGGGTCAGTAATCCAAGTTAATAGTGAGATTGACGATGATAACACACATCGTATTGGAGTAAGGTGAATGAGATGGAGGCTCGCATCCGGTGTATTGTGTATTTGTGTGATAAGAATGTGCCACAAAGACTTAAAGATAACTTTTACAGATTGATGGTTAGACCGGCTATGTCGCATGTGGCGGAATGTAGGCCAGTTTAGAATTCTCATGTCCAGAAGACGAAAGTAGCGAAAATGAGGATGGTGAGATGAATGTGTAGGCATACTAGGAGAGATAGGGTCGGGAACGAAGATATTTGGGACACGGCGGGGGTGGCTTCCATAGTGGACAAGATGCGGGAAGTGAGATTGTGATAGTTTGGGCATGTGAAGAGGAGATGCACAGACGCCTCAGTGAGGAGGTGTGAGAGGCTGACAATGGAGGGTCTTAGGAGAGGTAGAGGAAGGTCGAAGAAGTATTAGAGAGGTGATTAGGTAGGACATGACACATCTTTAACTTACCGAGGACATGACTCTTGATAGGAGGGGATGGAGGTTGAGAATTAGGGTGGAAAATTAGTAGGAAGTCGAGCGTTTTTCCTTTCCATACCAGTAGTTTAGTACTATTCAAGTATTTTCTTATTCTTAGACTTCTATTACCACCTGATGTTGTTTCTGCTTCGGTTCTGTTATTATCTTGTTGTTGTTACTTTCTTTTCCATGACTTCTTAAGTACTATATTTCTTTTTCTTTAATGTTGTGATTTTGCTAGCCTTGAGTCGAGAGTCTATCGGGATACAAAATAGGATAAGGTCTGTGTACACAATACCCTCCCCAGACCCAACTTGTGGGATATGTTATTGTTGTTGTTGTTGCATATCATGGGTACATTAATGGTCCTCGTGCAATTCTGTTTCTAGTTTGTACCTACATGTGGAGTCTGCCATATGCAAGGACTCCATGCATGCTAGCAATGCTGATACTTTGCAACAACTAAGTTATGTTTACATATATGCCACACTCATACAAGTCAAGGTGTTGTGCTATTCGATCTAGGACTGTCTCTTTCTACCACTCTCTGGCAGCGTTTGAACAGGTTATGAAATATTTCTTCCATGATTTTCTTCACTTTTTTTTGGATAAAATATAAAGGAAGTCAAATACTAACTGCCAGGTTTCCCTTTCAATATTCCTCGACTTTTCAGTTTAAAACATTATTAATTATATGAATTTGTAGCTGAAAGCATGTAATAAGCTAGCATTCAAAGAAGGTACAACTGTTCAATTAATGAGCAGACAGTCTCAAGTTATATTGTTTTTTTCTCTTTTACGAGGGAGGCAAAAAATATCCAAAATGTTAAAGCCATATTCGATCTTTGATGCTGATGCAGAAAAAACTCGCTAGCAAGGACATGTATGAAGAAACAGAGATCAATTGAGGCTTTATCCTATTTACTCCTCACCATTTCGCATAAAGGTGTTCAAAATTAGCAATAGATTAATTATACAACATCCAATAAAATAAAAAGGTTTTAAGAAACAGAAAGGACCTCAAGTCATGCCTTAGCCGTTTCGCATAAAGGCGTTCAATATTAGCAATAGATTAATTATACAAGATCCAATAAAATAAAAGGTTTTAAGAAACAGAAAAGACCTTCAGTCATGTTTGGAACAAAATTGATTCATTTGGCTTCACACTAAACTAGAGCATGTGATTCTTCAGACTTTTTCTAATATGGAGGAGTGTGTGAGTTCTATTTAGAAAAAAAATTTCCTCCCGTAACAACTTCAATGTCATATCATCTCCTTTTTTTTTTTTTTTACCTCTTCTTAATATACCAGAGCCATACCTACATCAGTTGTGTCAAGATCTCTGATCTGCCAAGGGATATATTATGTACAGGGATACTCTACACTTTGTCTTAATGTTTCAATTGGATGCTCAAATTCTTTCCCACATTATCATACCTAAATTTTCGTGAGTCCAGCTTCTCCCAAGGGATATATTATGTACAGGGATACTCTACACTTTGTCTTAATGTTTCAATTGGATGCTCAAATTCTTTCCCACATTATCATACCTAAATTTTCGTGAGCCCAGCTTCTCGGCAAACAGTTTCGTTATGCTTGCCGTGCAGTTGCTATTGTATCTACCTATTTTCAGCTGCATTGGGCTTCTTTCTCAATTCAATTCATTTAGCAACTAACTCTACTCATGGGTCCACCTCTCAACTTACTTAGTCCACTCTTTCTGCTCCAAGCTTCCTCATACTCCAGGCCTACTCTTCACTCTGTTAAGCCTCCTTAAAAATCAAGCCCATCAAGAAACAAGAAAATAAACGAAAAAATGTTCTGTCAACATATAAAATCTAAAGCCAGGTTATACATGCAGGAAGGTGTTAGAGATATACAATCTTCTACATTAGTTGTATAAGGGCTTACAGAGAGTCTTAAATTATAATGGCCATGGTTAATCCACTCATTCCTTAGTTGTGGCTGGATACTCATATTTTTATAACTAATGATCCTTTCTAACCTATCAACAAGTTAAATAACTTGGCCTTGATAAAAGCAATTAAAACACAGAAACAGTGGATGGATGCTCCCATGCAGGGGACTACAAGTCTAAGACCCAGCAACATCTAACACCAGGCAAGACAAGTAATTAAAAGAACAGAAGAAAATTCATCAAGTGCCAAACAAAAATGAAAAGGAGCATCAACCAGAAATAGACAATTGCTACAACCAAATTAACGAAAAAAGTAGCAGATCAGAACTAGTAAATCCAATTATAGTATTTTAGCATACAAGATAAAAGATCCATCATTAATCATAATAAACCTGTAATAGCAGAAGAATGATGATAACCAGCTGAAACTTTTACAATTTCTTTGGGTAGTCCAGCAACTTCAAGTGGTTCCTGCAATAATATATGCCAGGCCAGCTTAGTTAAACCAAAAATTTCATGGTGTGGCGGAGACAACTGGCATAGCCAAGAAACAGAAGTATGACAATTAGTGACAGAGACTCAAGGCTCAGAATTTTGCCTTATGAGACAACTTAATCTCGAATAAGACTCCGATTGCTTATATGACAAACATATTCTTTTTTTTTTGGGGGGGG
>MU670590.1:55682-84362 GCA_026770625.1 Nicotiana glauca
CCCCAAACCCCCAACAAGAAAAACTGGTACTCCCTCTGTTTCAATTTAAATCACGTTTTTCTTATTAGTCCGTCCCAAAAAGAATAACACATTTCTATATTTAGAAACAATTCAACTTAGAACTTTTCATTTTACCCACTTTATCCTTAATGAGAAGTTTTTATGACCACACAAATATCATGACCCCACAAAGCTTTTGCCCCTAAGCTTTTAAGACCATATGTTTCAAAAGTTTCTTTTTTTTAAAAAAACTTTATGTCAAGTCAAACTACAACAACATACCCAGTATAATCATCAAGTCAAAACTACATCATCTAAATTGAAACGTAGGTCAGTGGAAAAAATCTGCTCTTTTTTCTTGAAGTGGTTTAACTTTTTTGATAACTAATATTTTATTAAAAAGTAGTATCAAGAAAATACTGCAGCAAGTACATCAGAGCTAGACTAGGAACATCAGATCTCTTTAAAATCTAACAAGTCTAGCAAATTCTGAAAATTAAAAACGTTGTTTCCATTCTTCCAATAGTACAAATTTTGAATGCATCTATATTTTACTACTTGAAGTTGCTCTCTTTTCCCTCAAAACATCTAATATTTCTATCTGTCCAAATCGCCAATGCAATGCACAATGGATGGTGATCCAGATCTTCTTCTTATACGTCCCAGCATAGATTGACTTCCAGCACCATAGAGAACCTCTGAACATCTCAGGAATAACACTTTGAACACCAAAAATACCCATAAACATGGTCCAAATCTGCCAGGTATAATGACAATGCATAAAGAGGTCATCCGCAGATTTACAGGAGTTCTCACATAGATACCATCTGCCACACACATTAAAGCCTATTCGTCTCAAATTATCTTGAGTCAAGCATGCTTCATGAGCCGCCATCCAACCAAGACAAGCCACTTTAGTAGGTGCAAATGTCTTCCGCATTAGCTTTCAAGGCCACACTGTCTCTGTCTCCGAACAGATATAATAAGTTCTTTGCAGTAAGAATTCACAGTAACCATTCCATTCTTATTAACATTCCAATTCCAACATAGTGCATCTTCCTTCCCCTGATTAATCTTTGCTGAGAGCATTTTTTGCAAAAAAATCCATTTCCTGCATTCCCAATCAAAGAAGTTCCTCCTAAGCCAGAAACTCCAACCAGTTCCATTCGAAACATCAGCTATCAAAACATTAGTGTTACTCACCATTCTATAAAGACGAGAGAACTGCTCCTCCAAAGGCCCTAAACCATCCCAATCGTCTTTCCACAGCCTAACTTTTTGCCCCATTTTCCAATCCCAATGTTGACATTCTTGCTGAATCCCCCACCCCACCCCACCCCCCTACCCCCCAAAACCCCCAAAGACTAGCTATTTGTCTAATTGTCTCCATACAGCTACTCCGTGTGGAGTTTTCACTGCCTCGGGAGCCCAAAGCCCCTCGGTAGAAGAAATCTGCTCTCATTGGTCCAATTTATGTAGCACACTTTCTTTTTTAGTTTATCACAGAAAAGAATGACACATTTTTATATTAAGAAATAATTATAACTTCCAAATTTCCATTTTACTACAGGGATTAGAATACTAATCCCGGTATAAAATTTGACATTACGATTATCTAGTACTTGGTTATGGGTAATTAACTAATATTGGTATAAATTTTGTACCAAAATCTTTTATTTGTCCCACATTGGGTGTAGGATAATAATCCCAGAACTACTTTGTTAGCAACCAAACAAATGTAACATAAATGTCTATGGCTGCCCATTCAAACAAGGCCACATAAACTAGGACGTAGGGAGTAACAAATAAGAGGGAGTAAAATTACACTTTCTTCTAAGAATCCCAACGGCATATGATCAAGTTAGAGAACATTTATAGAACCTGTAAGGAAGAGAGTATGAGCACCGCCACAAGCAATCTCACGGAGGTTTTGATTATCGAAAACGGAAGGAAACAGAACCTTAGGGCGCCACTGCGACTCAAGACTCCCATGCCCTAGCCTTCCATAATCCCCGTTTCCCCAAAGGGCTGCGAATCGCTTCCCACTCAGCTCTGCTTCTTCGGTGTCAGTACTCGTAACTGAAATCCACCTCCCAAACCGTAATTCAGAAAGTTTTCCTTCGCTTTTCAGAATCCCTCGCAATGATGACGATGATCTGCTTGCAAATGCTCTTCGTATCATCATCTTCTGCATATGTTTGTCTAATTGTTTTGATGGATTTGAAGTGAAGATGTTGAAGACGAAAGTGGTGATATAGTGTACAGTCTAAAAAACTGATGGCTTCAACTGTGGCAACGTCTCCTCGAGTGCTTTTCAGAATTCAAAGCGCTTACCCAAGTGACACTGGTTAACTTCTTCATAACGCAGTGTTTTTATTAAAAAGGGGTCCAAAGGGTTAAAGAGGACATTTACTTCTCGGCACAAAATTATAAAAGGAAAAATAGCGGATGTGAAATGGATTTCACATGTATCTACTTTTGAGGTGTTGTCAAGTACTTAGTACTTGACAATTCCCTAACGATCTTGCACTACTTGATCTTGTTTTTGATATGCCAAGTGAGTCTTACGATCGCTAACGGAATGTTAGAAAGAACATAAGAGAATGTTAAAGTAAGCTTTGTATTAGAGAGAACTTGAATTGTTTGCTTGGTGAATGACCCCCTTTATATACTAGTCTCCTAAATGCTAGTGTGTATTGTTACACAAGTCCGTAATATTTATAAGATAAGGGCTTTCTCTAGAATTCTCTAAAAGCATAGAAGATTCCAAGGACTTTTCCTAGCAAATCCATAGGGATCAAGGGTCTTCCAAAGGAAATGTCCATACTTCTCTAGAATCTTCTCACAAATGCTAGCCTTACTCCTATATAAGTTTCCACATGGCATTAGTATATACCAAATGGCGCCTATGTGGCATGATCACATGGCGGGGTCATCACACTCTCTCCCCCTAGTGTTGCGACGACTGTTGGCACAATGTTGTTGCATAAACTCTCGGATCTTATCTTTGAATTACCATAAGTCTTCATACCGTTCCCACGTGGCCTCCTCTGGTGACTTCCCCTTCCAATGGACGAGGAACATAGCGGTGGCCTTCTACCCTTGTTTTCCTGGACTGGTAATCAATGATAGAATCAATCTCCCGATCATGCGAGGAGGTGATATTAATAGGAACTCAGCTTGATTGGCCCCTAATCGGATCGTCCTTGTCTTCGTGATATGGCTTAAGCATGATGCATGGAAGCCAGGGTAGATCTTAAGATACGATGGCATGTCAAGCTTGCATGAGATCTTGTCTACATTGGTGACGATCTTAAATGGACCCACATACATGCGAATCAGATTCTGATACATGCCTTGTACTGCCTTGAATTGTCTTGGGTTAAACTTTGTCATGACCATGTCCCCAACTCTATAGTCTGTGGGACGCCGCTTACGGTCCGCAAACTTCTTCATCTTCTTAGCTTCCTTATCCAAGTAGGACTTAGCAGTGTCAAGCTGCTTCTCCCATCCTTTGGCCATATGATAAGCCCCCAATCTCTTTCCCTCAAACGCGGCTGGTAATGAATGTGGAATTTGTAGTTGTTGCCCTATGGCTAGCTCAAATAGTGTATGCCCAATGAACTCACTCTACTACAAGTAAGAGAATTAGGTGATGTCTAGGAGCCTTCCCAAAAATTTTTTATGCTCGCTTACATAATGCCTCAAGTAGCACTCTAGTAAGCCATTGACTTGTTCTGTTTGTCCATTCGTGTGTAGGAGGAAACTAGTGAAAAAGTGTAGCTTCGTGCCAAATATGTCGAACAACTCTCTCCAAAAGTTTCCAGTGAAGCGGGGGTCTCGATCACTAATGATATGAATTGGTAAGCACCAATATTTCACCATGTTCTTAAAGAATAGCTTGGCAGTTTCCTTGACTATGCAACCTGGTAAGGCAAGCATGAAGGTGGCATGGATATTTGAAAAATATATCCTCGACTACCATAATAGTATTATAGTCGTTGGATTTCAGTAGGCAAGTGATAAGACCATAGTCACGTTCTCACATGGACGCTCTGCAACTAGTAGTGGCTCCAAAAGTCGTGATGTTGTTGCCCAGCGTTATCCTGTTGACAGACAAGACAAGTCTGCATATAACACTCTATGTCATCTCGCATGTGTGGCCAATAATAGACTGAATCAACCAAGGCCCTAGTGCGACATTGGCTTGGATGACCAGCCCACATTATGTCATGACTCTCCCTTATGATCCGCTAATGTGTCCAAGCTTAGGCACGTACACCTGCCAACCCATGGTAAGTAATAGATCATCTTCTACTTAAAAACATCTCGTCTTGCCCAAGTTGGCTAAATCGATAAGCTGTTTGGTTGTTGGATCATGCTACATGCCTTCTTTTATAGCCTCATGAATGTCCTAACTTTCTGAAGCGACAAGCTCGGCTTTCTGGCTCAAGGCATCATCTACAACATTACCTTTTCCTGGCTTATACTCTATCACACAATGAAACTCAGCAAAGAAATCCTACCACCTAGCCTATTTTGGTGTGAGCTTCTTCTGCATCTAAAAAGTAGATAGTAGCCACATTATCGGTCTTGACCATGAACTCGTCCCGAGCAAATAATGTCTCCATGTACTAAGGCAATGCATAATGGCAGTCATTTCCTTATCTTGCACCGTGTACGTCGCTCTGTCTCATTTAACTTGCGGCTCTCAAACGGTATGTGATGCTTATCCTACATCAGGACACCCCTAATAGAAAAGTCTGAGGCATATATATGCACCTTACGTGTAACACCCCAGCTGGTTGTTTTAAGAATTATAGCCTCGTTCCCCTATTTACTGCTCATTTATGCTCTATATATGTTATATGATATACTGGGTTAGTTAGTTCGGGTGACCGCATGTTGACTTATGTGTAAACAACCTCGAATTTGAATTTTGACGGTTCTGTTAGCTCCGTCAGGTGATTATAGACTTAGGAGCGTGTCCGGATTATGATTTAGAGGTCCGTAGTAGAATTAGGCTTAAAATGGCAAAAATTGAAATTTTGGAAAGGTTGACCGGGGGTGGACTTTTGATATCGGGGTTGGATTGGATTTTCAGAAGTTGGAGTAGGTTCGTGATGTCATTTATGACTTATGTGCAAAATTTGAGGTCAATTGGACGTGATTTGATAGGTTTCGGCGTTGTTTGTAGAATTTGAAAATTTCTAAGTTCATTAGGCTTGAATTGGGGTGCGATTCATGGTTTTGATGTTGTTTGAGGTGCTTTGAAGGCTCTAACAAGTTTGTATCATGTTTTAGGACTTGATGGTATGTTTGGTTGAGGTTTGGGGGCCTTGGGTTTATTTCGGGTGGTTAACGGACTTTGAATTTGATTTGAAAAGTTGCTAAAGTCTGTGTGTTGTTAGTGTAATCGCACCTGCGGAGTGGGAACTGCAGATGCGAGCCCACATGTGAGGGTGAAAGTCCGCAGACGCGGAGATTGAAGAGAGAAGGCAGAGGGACGCATGTGCGAAAGTTTTCCCACACCAGTGAGACCACAGACCGCAGGAGCAGATGTGGGAGTCACAGATGCAGAGGTCACCACATAAGCTGGTATTTGTCGCTCCTGCAAGGCCGTAGAAGCAACTTAGTTGTCAGAGATGCAGAAATCTTGGGCAGAAACTATAGAAGCAAGGGTTCCGAGATTTTTCACCATTTTCTAACATTTTGATCTCGGATTTTGGAGGTTTTTGAGAGGATTTTCAAAGGGATTCTTGAGGTAAGTTCCTTGTGTTGATTAACAATTATGTTTCTCCACCGATTTTCCACCCAGCTGGTGTGTTTTTAGGTGTAATTTGAGGGTTTGAGTCTAGGTATTTGGAGAGTTGATTTTGGGGGTTTGAGTAGCGATTTGATGTCGGATTTTGATAAATTTGGTATGGTTAGACTCGTGGTCAAATAGGCTTTCGGATTTTGTGACTTTTGTTGGATTTCAAGACGTGGTCCAAGGGGCCGGGTTTGAGCCGATTTTAGATTTTTGAGTTATAGCTTCGTAATTTATTGTAAAATTTATTCCTTTAGCTTGCATTGATTGTATTGTATTACTTGTGGCTAGATTCGGGACGTTTGGAGGCCAATTTGATAGGCAAAGGCGTGTTGGAGTAGAGTTTTGCTCGGATAAAGGTAAGTAACACTTTCAAAGTTGGTTCTAAGGGTTTGAAACCCCAAATTATGTGTTATTATTAGTATTGAGGTAGAGACATGCCAAGTCACGGAAGTGCGGACGTGCACCGTGAGAATTGTGACCTGGTCGATTCCGTGGCACTGTAAAAGTGGTTCTAACTTGTTGATATTCGTGTTTTCATCGTGTGATAAAGTAATTGAGCTATCAATCATGCTAGAGATCATGTTTAGGATTTATCATGGTACTGTTGGGACCCACAATGGTCATTTCTTCCTTTTAACTTATTGTTGTTATTGATATTTCATACTCAGTCGCATTCATTCATTACATATCATATTTTAGTCTATGTTGTTATTTATTGATACATCATATCATCATGTTGGGGCTAGTTTCATGACACTGTGAGGTCGTGAGTGAGATTGGAGAGATTGATGACTGAGTGAGGTCGTGATCCTGATTTTGAGTGATATTTATGGGATCGGGCTGCACGCCTCAACAGTTATACTGATTTATGATAGCGCTTGGGCTGAAGGATCCCCTCCGGAGTTTGCATACACCCCCAGTGAGCGCGGTTGATTATATTGAGGGATGGATCTTCTCAGGACATGGATCTTGTCCGAAACATTATATATCTGGAGATGGATCTTCTCCACGGGATGGATTGGCCCTACCCAGTACTGGATGACTGATGGTTAGTGATGAATATATATCAGGATGGATCTTCCCAAGTTGTATGGGACATATATAGTACTGAGTGATTGAGCATTTGAGAGTGTGAGCACATGAGGCTGTCAGCATTGTACATCACATACAACATATGCATTGGCATGTAGAAGTATAGGAGTTATATTCTTTATATCATTCAAATTTGATCTACTTTACTATTTTGAGTTATCTATTGAATTTGAAAGCATGCCTACATTTCTGTATTGTTAATTCTATATTAAACTGTGTCGGTTGAGTTCGTCAATACCTTTCAGTCCAAAGGTTAAATTTGTTATTTATTGAGTTGGTTGTACTCATGCTACACCATGTACCTAGTGTGCAGATCCAGGTGCTTTCGGTCACGGCGGCTGCTGAGAGAGGAGTCAGGATCTCAAGAGACTATCAGGGTACTTACATGGCGTTTGCAGGCCTTGACTCTATTATCTTTATCTGTATTTCAGTTCTTATCCCTTAGACATTGTAGTAGACTGTATACTTGTATAGATTCTCATGTTCTCGGTGACAACCCAGTTTTAGGAGAGATTTGTGTTGCGTTGCAGATTTATTTATGTCTTTAAAGGGTTTTTCTTAAATATTAATTGCTTCCATACATATTTTCAAAGCGTTTACTATATTGAAATGGTTTGAATAGTGGCTTGCCTAGTTCCACGATAATCTCCATCACGACGGTTGGTTTTGGGTAGTGACAAATGTCTTGTCAAAGTCAGGTAACGCCAAGACTAGCTCTTTTGTTACGGATTCCTTTAGGCCTTCAAACGCCTTTTGACAATGCTCTGTCCAAATCCATGGCTTGTTCTTCTTTAGCAACTCATTCAATGGTGCGGCCTTGGCCAAGTATCCACTAACGAACCGAAGATAGTAGTTAACAAGGCCAAGGAAGGATCTCAACTCAGTTTCCTTTATAAGTGCCTCCTACTCCTGGATAACATGTACCTTAGCCTCGCCCATGTGTAGCTCGCCATTGCTAATGACATGGCCCAAGAAGTTCACCTTTGATTGTGCAACCTCATATTTATCCCTTTTGATGTATAGCTCGTTCTCCCGCAAGACTTGGAAATCTTCCTTAAGTGCTTCATGTGCCATCCAAGGTGTTGCTATAGATGACTATGTTATCTAGATAGACTACTAGGAACTGATCAAGGTAGGGATGGAAAATCTTGTTCATAAGAGTGCAAAATGTGACTTGTGAATTGGTTAAGCCGAAAGGCATCACCAACTATTCAAAGGCTCCATATCTCGTCACATGTTGTCTTCAGCGCATCCCTTCTGAAATGCGAACCTGATAGTAGCCTTTGCAATGGAGAGAATTTAGCCCGATGTAGAGGAATTACGCGAACAAGTGTGTATTCAATGTGATGCGTTGGGGGAATTAAGCAAATATTAATTGCCATGGAAACTAACAATGGAGCTTCGACGGCCCAAGCAGCTCCAAAAGCAGCTAAAAATGGGGAAAATCACATTCGCGAACAAAAACCTAATTCGGCAGGTTGATATCATAGGTTCGAGTTTCCAGATTTAACGGGAAAGATATTAATGATAGGTTGTACAAGGCAAAGTAATTTTTTTATTATGAGTATATTTCGGAGGAAAATAAGGTTCAAATTGCTTCTATTAACATGGAAGACAATGCCCTTCAATGGCACAAGATGTATGTGAAGCCAGGAATGAGAAGGTTTACAAATTGGGAAGATTATGTTAGGGCAATATATTTGAGATTTGGAGATGTTGAACATATAGATCCCATGGAATAATTGGTGACCTTCAAATAGAATGGGAGTGTTCAAGAATTTCTTGACAAATTTGATGAATTACTGAGCCAAGTAGAACTAACAGAAGAGCACTCCATCATTATCTTTTTAGCCAATTTAAAACGTGAGAGTGAGGTCCAAGTAAGGATGTTGGGACTAAGAGCACTGATGAAAGCTTATAGCCAAGCAACATTGGCAGAACAATCCTTAAAATTACAGCACGATCGCGCCCAAAACTTGGTGAAGAAATTTGAGATCACTATTGTCTACACCTAGTAGTAGATGAGGCTCAAGTTTTAGAGGGTCCAATTTTAATCGAAATCGTGAAGGTGGTGGGACTTTAGCACCTAGCAAACTCAATAAGATTGACAGTAAACTAGCCTTTCAATGATCAAGGAAGTTACCAGCTAAGAAGATGGATGATAAGAAAGCAAATGGCTTTTGTTATTTGTGTGATAAAAATATGCACCAGAGCACAAGTGTAGTCGGAGGAACAATTTGTTTGTCTTAGAATTGGAGGAGGGAAGAGAGGAATACCTTTGTGGAGATGAACTAGAAGAGAATGAAAACTTTGAGGAATCAATCTTAAATTTAAGTTTTTGTTCATGCCCTTGATAGAACTAGTAACTACGGAACAATGAGAGTAAAAGGAGCTATTAAAGGGGAAATTGTTCATGTTCTAATCGATTCAGGATCCACATAATTTCATGGACCTAACAGTAGCCAAGAAGTTGGGTTGTAGACTGGAAACCATTCGCTTCTTGTCTCTATTTGTAGTAGATGGCAGCGATATTCACAGTTCTGTAATGACTGCAAGGGTCACTTGTAAGATGTAACGAGTGGATTTCAAAGTTGATATGCTGGTTATTACCTTGGGAGGAGCTGATATGGTATTAGGCATTCAGTGTCTCATCACTCTAGGAAATATAAAGTGGAATTTCAAGCAGTTGAAACCAAATTAGAGGAAGGAAAATGTCCTTGAGATGTAGTCAATCTGGAGCTTTCAAATTAGTAGTTGATGTTCGAATGCAAAAAGTGATTAAGTAGTCTAGCCATATTCACATGATGTCGATAGTGTTTATTCAACCTTCTCAAGAAGTAAATTTAGTGCAAGAAACAAAGGTAACATCAAATTCACAAGAGTTCAGGGTTCAGAGGATCTGCAGAAGGTGCTCCAACAATATGCACCCTTTTTGAGACCCCAACAGTCCTACCACTATATCGAGCTCATGACCACAAGATCATTTTGAAGGAAGGAGCCTCACCCATGAATATGAGGCCATACAGATACCTACAAACCAAAAGATAAAATTGAGAATGATTGCCGAGACGCTAAAATCTAGTGTCATTAGACCTAGTGTAAGCTTATTTTCTTCTCCTATTATTATGGTTAAAAAGAAAGATGGTACATGGAGACTTTGCATCAATTATAGAAAGTTAAATAACTTAACAGTGAAAGATAAGTTCCTTATTCTAGTGATAGAAGAACTGCTAGATGAATTTGGGGGGGCCAAAATATTTTTCAAAATTAGATCTTATATCAGGCTATCATCAGATTAGGATGGATGAGAGGGATACCAAGAAGACAACCTTTAGATACCATAATGGACATTATGAGTTTGTAGTAATGTCATTTGGCCTCACTAACAATCTTTGAAAGCCTTATGAACAAGATTTTTCAGCCTTATCTAAGGAAGTTCATCTTAGTATTCTTTGATGATATTTTAATTTATAGCCTCTCATGGCATGAACACTTAGTTCATCTATAACAAGCCTTTGATTTCCTACAAGAACACAACCTATTTGTAAAGCTCAGTAAGTGTTCTATTGGAAAACCTGATGTAGAGTATTTGAGTCACATTATCACACAGCAATGAGTGACCATTGATCCTGGCAAGGTGTAGGTGATGGGGGATTGTTCTACTCCATAAAACCTTAAGGAACTCAGTGGTTTCTTAGGGATAACTAGCTATTATTGGAGATTTTTCAAGACCTATAGAACATTGGCCAGGCCTCTAACTGATTTTCTAAAGAAAGATAAATTTGGTTGGTTAGAACAAGCTGCTAAGGCATTTCAGAAATTGAAATAATCTATGAGCACTGCTCTTATACTATCATTGCCAGATTTCTCTCTTGAGTTTGTGATTGAAACTGATGCATGTGGGGTAGTATTGGGACATTATTAATGTAGGCTGGATATTCTTTAGCTTACATGACCAAAGCTTTGAGTCCAAATCATCAGCAACTGTTAGTCTATGAAAAAGAGATGCTGGCCATTGTAACTACCATTAACAAATGGAAGCCTTACTTAATTAGCAGGTATTTTATCATCAAAAGAGACCATCAAAGCCTCAAATACTCATTAGAACAAAGTATTTCAAACTCCTATCCAACAAAAATGGTTGGCTAAGCTAATGGGGTAAGACTACACTATACTTTATAAAAAAGAGAAGGAAAACATAGCAACTGATGCCTTATCAAGGTGCCCTGCCGCACAAGTTCAGCTGCAGATACTAACTACTATCACTTCTGATTTTCTCTTAAACGTACAACAGTGATATACTAGGGATTCCCATATACAGAAGCTATTAACAACTGTAAGTAGAGTCTTTGTCTAATCCAATGTACATATTACATGCTAAGATCTTGTACAGGAAAGAAAGGATTGTCATTGGTCCTAATCCTGATCTCAAGGAGGAGGTCTTGCAATATCTGCATACTTCATCTATTGGGGATCATTCAGGTATAGTTACCACTATCTTCAAAGTTGGTCAACTATACTATTGGAAGAAGATGAAGCAAGATATTTATAAACACATCAAAAGCTTTGAAACTTGCCAAAAATCCAAAGGTGAGAATGTCAAATACCCAGGCCTGCTGCAACCACTTTCTATTCCTAGGAAAATTTGGCAAGATATTAGTTTGGATTCTATAGAAGGCCTTCCTAAGGCACACAACAAATTTGTGATTTTGGTAGTAGTGGACAAGTTGAATAAATATGATCATTTCATTACAACAGTACATCATTATAGAGCTCTTATACTGGCTCAAGCTTACTTAGACAATGTTTATAAACTACATTGACTACCTCAAACTGATGTTATATTCCTAAGTAAATTTTGGCAAGCTTTATTTGAAGAATAAGGATTTCAGTTGCATCATTCCACTGCCTATCATCCCCAATCAGATGGACAAACAGAAAGTGTGAACAAATGCCTAGAAGATTATCTCAGATGTATGTGCAGTGAAAGACCAAATGAGTAATGTCACATCTCCTTTTCACTACCCTCGAAAGGGTATAAGGGAGTTTTTTCAATTTAAGTGACAATAGAAACGAGACCAATTTTTAGATTCAGAGTAGCCACTGGGGATAATTTACGGTGTCCCAAGTCACCGAATTAAAAATTCCGAATCGAGGAAAGATTGACTCTGTTTTACAGTCTTGCGAACATAGAAATTCGGGTAAGGAATTTTGTTAACCCGGGAGAAGGTGTTAGGCATTCCCGAGTTCTGTGGTTCTAGCACGGTCGCTTTAATCATACTTGGCTTAATAAATTATTTAGTTACTCATTTTAGAACCTATGTGAATTTGCCTCTTTTAATTAAGAAATCATCTTAAAACAGGTCACGCGCACATGTACCCATTTGTTTGGCGCGTCAAAAATCATGTCACGCAAATGTGTCCACAATTAATAATGCTTTATTATTATTAAAAAAAGTTTGGCCAAAGTTGCGCGAACACATACTCTAATTTTGTTTTTAAAATAGTAATCATGTCAAGCGAACGTGTACGCAATCACGATGGTATATTAAACGGGACTAAAGCAACTACGAGCATTTGTCATTTTTATAGCTAGGTTATGAAATTAATATGAAGGCCATGAATGATTAAATTATGGAAGGCACACCTCAAACTATATAAACTAAAATCAATTTAGCGGCCTATTAAAATAATTTTATTATAAAGAAAGTTTGATCGAAGTTGCGAGAATGCATACTATGAATTAGTTTTTAGAATCGCAATTATGTCACGCGAACGTATACGCAATCGCAATATCATTTTAAATGCGCTTAAAGGCTTTTCTACGGATATTCAATTTTAATATCTAATTATAGTATTTGTGAGGGCCATAAGTGATTTAACGAAGATGGAACACCTCACTCTATTTAAAATAATTATATCTAATAAAAAATCTAATGATATTCTTATACAACTATTAGGTGAAAGAAAGGAAAGTTGGTGTCCATGATAGACCTTTAATTATTTATGTCTATTCTAGTTTGGGCTATAACCCAAGAGTATTATTTTAAATAAAAACTGGGCTCAAAACAAGCCCAGAAATGAACCAAAAGTCCCTCCGTTTCCAAGTGGACCACAAGTTCAGGTCCAATTAAGCTATTAATCAGAAGAACGTAGTTTGTCCAGGTAATAACAACACTGATGATATCTGGGCTCAAGATTAAGCCCAGAAGTAGAAGACAAGCGCCACATAATTAAACAAAAATCCCATAATTCGAATCATTTAAAAAAAAACAAGATGTAAAAGAGCAGGCTGAATCTGAGGACTCTTGGGCCTGAAATTAGGCCCAAAATTAAATTAAAGGCCTTTGTGAGTTTAAGCTACTTAGACACACACAAGCAAGGCAAAGCTGAATATCAATACTAAAACAACTGAGTTATTTATAGGCCATGAAATGTTGAATTGAACACACTGATATGCTAAAAATTCAGCTAACTTGACTGAAAACAAACTAATGATTTAATGCTTAACCATACTATACAAAGCATCTCGGAACCCAAACGATCATTCTCGGAATACAGGATTCAGACTAAAGTCCTACTTCAACACATTCTCAAAAGAACAGGAGGTTTGACATGAGCCCGGATATGCATTTATGATGAACAAAGTGTATGCCCATTGTAACAAGTCAATTGTAAAACTCAGCGGCACTTTTATGACTTAACTACATCTATCTAAATTAACAATATATTCTGAAAAAGATAACAAAGATTTCAGCATAATGAGCCAGCACGAGCATACGATTCAGACACAAAAATGCATCTCGAACCCAGAAAGGCAAACATCATTTCAGACATCATTTAGAGTTAGCTCGAACATGAATCAACATTCAAACCTTTGCAAATAAGAACAGACCTACAGATGCGAAATAGCATGGATTGGAATTATTTAAACCTAAAGATATGCATAGGCCGCGTATGCCAGTGCAATTCAAACAACATTAGCAAGAAAGCTTTGCAGAGACATCAAAAACTAATCAAAGTTCATTAGTAAGAGGACATAATTCAAGTGAACTATACAATCACAACATATATTCATTTGAACAAATTAAGCATTCATTTGAACTCAGTGACGGAAAGCCACGACAAGATAGATTCATTAACCACTAAACATACTATAAATGCAAGTTCCCAAAGTTGTAACATTCTTAATACACTCGATACAAAAGATCGAAGTTTCATACCTTGTGAGCAACACAACAAAAGGAAAAGAAAAATGAATCTCTGGTTTCTGAGGAATGAAAGCACCACCGAACCAAAGAGGACAACTATAGCTCAATAAACAGCAACCGATTTAAGCTTCTCGACGAATTCCATTGTTCGTCCATGTAACGACCCATTTCCATAATAGGTCATGAGGGCGCCTGATACCCTTATCAGGCAAGCCATTGCGGAAATATTACTGAAATTCTTATGTTACTTCTAATCATTAATAGGTGGAGTAAACACTTAAATTGGAATTTTAACCAAAAGAGCAAAATGCTGTAAATGATATAGTTACACAACCCCAAAATAATCGTCTACCAAAGTGTGTGCCAAAACCTGGTGTCACAAGCTACGGGCGACTAGTAGAATATACAAAAAAACACCTCTATCCTATTGTCCGATATAAAGAGAGACAGCAAAAGCAAAGGAAGACTCCATCCGGCTGCTGAGCGTCATAGGAAGGGGAGCAGCTCACCGTAGAAGTCTCTGCCTCAACTCAAGGGCGTGCACCATATCGGTAACTAGATGTATCAGCCTCAGATCCTGTACAATTAAGTACAGGAGTATCGTATGAGTACATAAACAATATGTACCCAGTAAGTATCTCGTCTAATCTCGAAGAAGTACAGACGAGAGGTCGACTTGATACCTACAAGGTTCAAGATAATATAATAATAATGTGCTATATAAAGTATGAAGAATTTCCAATAACAACAAGTTAAAATGAAAAGTCACAATCATGTTCTTAACCATATTTCAATTATCAGTTTCCTTTTATTTTACATACATACTTAGCAAGTAATCATGTCGTGTCTAAGCTTAAGCATATATATCATGCGCAATCACACTGAGGTCGATGGCCCGCTCCAACAGAAAATAAACTGTGCACTGCCGAGGGTCGAATGGCCCATACCATAGATGCATCTATTTTCAGCAAGGCGATCAGCCCGCTCCATAATTAACAAGAAAATATCAAGAATGCACACAAGGGCTCACTTATATATAAGGAAACTTTTACAAAGGTTCAACAAGTTCATATGTTCACTTTTCCTTCCTCTCAAGTCTCTAGCCTATCATAAACGATCATATTGGCGATTTAAATGAAAGATAACTCCAAATTAGGCATGATATAGGTCCTACACTACCCAAGCAATTAACATCATAGTAGTTACGCAGGGACTCTCGTCACTTAGTACGTACGTAGCCCCCACAATTAGCAACCAATTCTCATTTATTAATCCTATGGGGACAATTCCCTCTTACAAAGTTAGAAAGGAGACTCACCTCTGTAAAGCCCCGACAAATTTTTGCTAAGTAATTCAAGATTTTGAGGTGCCAAGGTAGGCTAATTATTTTATTTTGTGTGAAAACGAGGACTAATGATATAGTGGATATCAATTGGATATGGTAATAAGTGTATAAGTCATGAAATAAGTTATGTGAGGTCCAAAGGGAAGCCTAAGTCTAAGCCAAGTTGGAAGATTTCATAATATGGTAAGATTTCAAATGACTTTGCACAAGTCCTCACTTTGGACAATCATATCTTCGTGTATATAAGGAGTTGTGGGATGAAAAAACCTATCAAATTAAAGCTCTTTAAGTCTAGTTTACGACGCATCAAACTGTTCGTAATTTGGAGGTGTATACAGAAAGTTATGACCATTTTCGTGTCCCTTCCGTCGCCAGTGCCCTGGTAGCGTCGGGCGCTAGCCGTGGCGCTAGGAATTTTTGAGCTACTGGAATCAACGCCACCTGTGGCGCCCGAAACAACTTATATTCTAAATTTAGGGTTCATTTTCCCCATTTTATTTGGACGACCTTTGGGGTTCTTCTTTCACCCTCTCAAGACCTTCAACTCCCCCAATCTTCAAGGTAAGCAATCTCCATTAACTTTGTGTGAAATTCCATCATTCCTACACTAGTACTGATGAAATCTTCTCATAAAACCCATAGATTTTCAAGAAATTCCTTCAAGAACTCAAAGGAGGGTTTTGCAAGATTTCTTCCAAAAATTAAATTCTACGCCTTAGACTTACATATACGGATATATTATGGGAATATGAGTATGAATTAAGTGTTGGAATTCTTGGTATAGTGATGGGAAGCCATAAGTTCCCAATATAAATTCATAATTATTATAGAGATTGAAAGGGTGATTATTTGATATGATTTGTTGGTTGGGTGTGAATGGATGGTCATACATATTTGTTGGAAGTTATAAATTGGTTAACAATGATGGTGGAATAAATTGTTGGTTAATGGTAATAGTTGGAGGAACCAATACTATAGTTATGATGTGTGAATATCTATACCTACAAGATGTTTGATAATAGGCCTAAATGGCATAAGTTATGAGATTTATTAATAATATTGGCCCTATTGAATGTTTTATTGTAGATTGAAATTGCTTAATTGTATTGGATCCTTATAGTGTCATTAAGGGGCGAATTTGAGGTATGTATGGATAAAACCCCATCTCTTAGAAATTGAGCTTCCATGGTGCCCGTGTTAGTGTTGTAAGTTGAAACGAGATTGATGCAGTACTTGCTATGTTAAGTGAATTATTGTTATGAGAATGTATGTGGTAGGTACTTCTTCATATGTTTAATATGTTATTCTTGTAAATGGAGGATATATGTAGAACATGATCTATGTACTGACTGCTTAAATGTCATGCCAAGGTCACTCTGGGACTAATATGGCAAACTGATGAATTCCTCTCTATGTTTATGATTTAAATTCCCTGGTATGCTCCTATGATTGTAAATGGCAAAGTAAATGCTGAAAATGGGAATAATGTGAAACGTGAAATATGGAATGTAGAAATTGTTGTCCCAAGTGCCGGTGAACTAATACTTGTGTAACCAAAGATTGGTGAGATGAATAATGAAATAATGGTAACATCTCGGGGAGACGGCTTAGCCGATCGGGCCGTGATCGGACGCCATGATATATATACACATGGTGGTAATGTACTGATGGTGGAAACTGGAAAGTGTGAATGAAATAATCGTAACGTCTTCGGGAGACGGCTTAGCTGATCGGACCGTGATCGGACTCCGCTCAATGAAGCGGTGGTAAAATGGACAATGATGCAACAGTGTGAGATGCTCCAATCTAAAATTTAGAATTTTGTGAAAATCATATGAAACTCCTTATATTGTTGACATGTTGCTTATGTGAAACCTTGTTGTCTTTATGATTTCCTCTTTATCCTTGGATGAAAATTCTTTCTAACTAGATGGTGTTTTGGTATACATACTAGTGCTATTCGATGGCACTAACGTCCCTTTTGCTGGGGGCACTACATTTCTTTTTATGAATGTAGGTGGCTCCATAACGGATAGTGATGATCGCGCATAGCAGAGCATCCTCCTCTAAAAGTCTTGGTGAGCCCCTTTCTCCTTCAAGGGGGTTACGTTGTTTATATATTTTCTATTGATATCCACTTTTGAGGTATGGCCGGGGCCATGTCGCCGGTATTTTCATACTGGTCTTTTGTATCCTTAGAGGCTCCAGAGACATATGTGTGGGTTATGTACGCATGTTGGATGGGTCTACATACTATGTTGTAAATGTATCTCTCGCCTTTCTTAAATTTAATTGTATGGGATTTTGGAAACTTAACTACGGTTTAAGGTCGGGATATAAAATGAACTAACCGTGTTTAATGTACTACCTTTCCTATTGTCTAAATAAATGAAAGTATGGTTTCCTTAATCTTATTGAGATGTGTAGAAAGTATTTGATAAGGCTTGCTCAGACGGGTTTACTTGGTTGAGCGCCGGTCGCGCTTCTCGATTTTGGGGCGTGACAAACTTGGTATCAGAGCTTAAGGTTTTAAAGTGTATTAGGATGTCTCGGAGCCGTGTCTAGTAGAGTCCTTCTTATCGGTGTGTTGTCGACCACATCTATAAGTTGGAGGCTACATGGACATTTAGGAATGTTACCCTTCTTCAACTCTCCAGATCGTGTGATAAAGCTTGACTATAAGATTATTTTCTTACTCGTGCGTTGAGATTCAAGGTAAGTTTAAATGTTCTTTCGTCTATTTCAAATAATGTTGTTATATGTCATGACCAATGGGCAAAGACATGGATATTAAGGAGATGACATATGTATCTTATTGAACAAACGGTATGGATATATAGTATAAGTACATAGTACCATAAGTATACTTTATTTGAGAAAAGTGTTAAAAGTGATTACCCACCCAAAGAGGCATTGATTTGATAAATGAGACGTAAGCTTGAATAGCACACGTGGATAGTGCGAGAAGTATGTAAATGATCCTAAGGTGTGAAAGAATATTGGTTATATAAGCATGTGATATATGAGAGAATGACCAAGAGATTAATGATGAGAGTGTAAGTCTCTCACATGAGGTAAGAAGTTATGAAATGAGACTCAATTGAACCCCAAGATGAGAAGACCCTTGTACTACGAACTTTATAAGGACCCAAAAATGTACGAAGTTGTATTACACTTATAAAGGATATTGACATGAGAAATTTGAATCCCAAACCTGTGTGGCTGAATAAGAGTAGAGAACTTATGAGATTAATACTATGGTGACTTAAATCTCCCTAATAGTTGAATATATATACATGAGGGATATATATATGAGGCATATATCCCTAAAGTTTCTAAATTCAAGACTTGTGTAAAAATCCAGGACATTCGCCCCAAGTGGGGGAGGAAGGGCCGTTGTGAGGCCACTTAAATACAATGAAACAAGAGTGAGACCATGTAGCTATGATGTTTGAATATTTTGTTGAAGACATGCGTGGTCAAGAAAAGATATAATGGGTAACATGACTCTCTAAAAAGATATGCTAATGATAGACAACTAGTACCCCAAGAAGGTGGAAGGTTAAGGAAGGTAAATTCTTCACACATGGCAATGTGAATGATAGGGTCAACGATCCTAGAAAATAAGAGTATGTTTGTAAAGGGATTTTATACTTGTTACAAGGTCAGGAGCAATGGAACCCAAGGAAGTACCATAGGTCAAATGTGAAAGATTGCGAGTTTTTAGAATGGTCTAATCATATATTTGTGATTTAACCAAAGTTCTAGGACATTAAGAAAGGCAGAACAAGTGGAAGAAATAAATGTGATGCTACAATAACCCAAGAGGGTATTTGGGCTTGATGGAGAGCCTCTAAAGAATCTTACAAATAGATAAGTGTTAAGTGATATGCGGACGAACACACTTTCCCACAGATATACTAATAAGAGTTAAGAGGTGAGCCGGATGAAATACCTAAGGTAAAAGACCACGTAACATATGGAAAAGTGCGTGGCTATTCACTAACTAGGAAGAATGAGGCGAGAAGAAATGGGGAGAAAACCTTTAAATTGAGATGGTCATGGTTATCATAAAATATCTTGCATCAAAATGGTGGACTCGCTTAGAGCACAAGTGTTAATAAAAGTTATAAAGGACTAACCATAATGCAACTGACTTGGACTAAATATCAACTAAAAGATCTAGAGATAGTTCATGTCTACATACAATGGGAAGTGAGAATATCGGTGGTGAAGTTGTGGTATTGTAAACTGATTAAACCAGGCATAAGGATATTACAAGTTCACAGGAGGCAGACAAATGTGTGGAACAATAAGGCTATTAACTATGCACTATCCGCAAAATGGAATGGGAATGAAAGTTCCAATTAGAAAGAAAAGATGGTACTAGCATATTGTCTAGGCCAAAGGATGATTAATAAGGGAAAGACAACCCAATCTACCTAAAGGGAAAATGAAAGGTTCGTAATAGATTGAAAGAGGATGAACACTTGTTACGGACCAGACATGTTTAGCATGGTAACTCCTAAGCTGCAATATCAGGGAACTCTATTGGTAGCTACAATATGGGGAATGAGGTGAGTTACTCATCGAGGATAGAATCAAGTGGACTAAGTCTTACACTTAAGAGTAAAACCAAAAGTCGTTGTTGACGAATTGAGGAGGATCTAAAGTTTCAGAGAATGCCCTTCTCGGGCCAGTGACCCTTCCTAAATTATATACATATAAAGGTTGTTGATATGTGTTTTGGGCAGTGTTTAACCGTAAATAGGGATTGTGAGAATATTCATAGGGGAAGTAGTGTGGTTTCTTAAATTCTATAAGGCACATATGGGGGAGAAGAGGTTGGATAAGAAAAGTCGGATCACAATGTTACCACATATTTGATGCAATGTCGTGCAAGATGGTGTTATCAGGGTATGTGTGCAAGTTAGAAGGTATTATTCATTTGAGACAGAAGGTCATATGAGAAAACTCATTTAGTGATATCTTTTGTTGAGAATTTGGAAGAGTTAGTAGCAATTATTCTCATGAGATTGTAACCATATTAGGGAAATTATAGTAGAACTCAATTAGTAGGAGGCTTATGTAAGAGGAATATGATAAAGATGTTCCACTAATGATGCAATGTGTTAAGGTGATAGTTTATGCCTCCAGGCAACTCAAGAATCAAGGGAAAAAATTACTTAGAAATTGCAGCAGTGGTATTTGCATTAAATATTTGGCACCATTGTTGGTATAAGGTCCATGTTGATGTAGTCACGGACTATAAGAGCCTTCAATATAATTTCAAACATAAGGAATTTAATTTGAGGAAGAGAATATAGTTGGATTTACTCGAAGGTTAAGACATCGATATTCTATATCACCCGAGAAAATCCAATATTGTGGCAGACTTTGTGGCAAAATGTACAAACTGTCGGCAAGTGAAGGCCGAACATTAAAGGCCTAAAGGATTGTTAAAAAGAATAGAAATTTCAATGTGGAAATGGGAAATGATCATTATGGATTTTTTGGTAGGATTACCGCGCACTACACGCAAGTTCAACTCAATTTGGGTAATTATAGATCGACTCACGAAATCAGCTCACTTTTTGCCAATCAAGTCCACCGATACTGCAGAACAGTATGCTCAGTTGTACATCAAGGAAGTAGTCAGACTTCACGACTCTCCAGTTTCTAATATCTCGGATTGAGGGGCTCAGTTCATAGCAAACGTTTGGAGGAAATTTCAGCAAGGTTTGGGTACTCAAGTAAATCTCAATACGGCTTTCTATCCACAGACTGACGGTCAGGCAGAACGGACTATTCAAACGCTTGAAGATGTGTTGCGAGCTTGTGTTCTAGCTTTCAAAGGTAGTTGTGATGACCATTTGCCGCTTGTCGAGTTTGCTTACAATAACAGATTTCACGCTAGTATTCAGATGGCCCCATTTGAGGCATTGTATGGAAGGAGGTGTATATCTCCGATTTGGTGGTTCGAGGTTGGTGAAGAAGAACTTTTAGGGCCACATCTTGTGCATCAGGCTATGAAAAAAGTTAAAATCATTCAGGAGAGGATGAAAACTGCTCAGAGTCGTCAGAAATCCTATGCAGATGTGCGTCGAAGAGAATTGGAATTCCAAGTAGATGATTGGGTGTTCTTGAAAGTATCTCCCATGAAGGGAGTCATGCAATTTGGGAAGAAAGGGAAATTGAGCCCAAGGTATGTTGGTCCATATCAGATCGCTCAAAGGATAGGACAGGTGGTTTATAGGCTAGAATTGCCCCTTGAGATGTCATCAGTGCACCCGATATTCCATGTGTCTATGTTAAAGAAAGTAGTTAGGGATCCATCCATCATCATGCCAATTGAGACTATAGAGGTCAATGAAGAGTTATCGTATGAAGAAATTCCGTTTGCTATTCTTGATAGGCAAGTCCGAAAATTGAGGAACAAGGAAATTACTTCACTTAAAGTATTGTGGTGAAGTCAACAAGTTGAGGAAGCCACGTGGGAAGCGGAAAAAGAAATGAAAGAGAAATATCCCCATNGAGAGAATGACCAAGAGATTAATGATGAGAGTGTAAGTCTCTCATATGAGGTAAGAAGTTATGAAATGAGACTCAATTGAACCCCAAGATGAGAAGACCCTTGTACTACGAACTTTATAAGGACCCAAAAATGTACGAAGTTGTATTACACTTATAAAGGATATTGACATGAGAAATTTGAATCCCAAACCTGTGTGGCTGAATAAGAGTAGAGAACTTATGAGATTAATACTATGGTGACTTAAATCTCCCTAATAGTTGAATATATATACATGAGGGATATATATATGAGGCATATATCCCTAAAGTTTCTAAATTCAAGACTTGTGTAAAAATCCAGGACATTCGCCCCAAGTGGGGGAGGAAGGGCCGTTGTGAGGCCACTTAAATACAATGAAACAAGAGTGAGACCATGTAGCTATGATGTTTGAATATTTTGTTGAAGACATGCGTGGTCAAGAAAAGATATAATGGGTAACATGACTCTCTAAANTAAGCATTTCTGGCATGTTAAAGTGATTTGATTATATGGGGCTCATTGAAGTGACCCAGTTGTGTGCAAGTAAATGTCATTGGTTGAACCGTGTGAAATTTGTGGTGTAAATAGAATGAACTACGTGTAAGTTGTTTAAAGTGTATGCATATGTACAGGTTATTGAGGTAATGAATTGTATACCAGTTGTAGGGAAAATAAAAACTGTGTAATGGTGCTTGGAAATATGTTTCGGGGGCTCTCTGACAGGTAGATAGGCCTAATTACAAAGGAAACTCTACCGAAATTTTTGAAAAATTTGGAAGTTAGTCAAAATTTGGTAGTTAAAGATGTGTGAGAAAAGAGATAATTTAAGCTAAGTATTTTCCTATTGAATCCACTTATCATTCGAGGATGAATGACCCTAAGCGGAGGAGAATGTAAAGCCCCGAATAATTTTTGCTAAGTAATTCAAAATTTCGAGGTGCCAAGGTAGGCTAATTATTTTATTTTGTGTGAAAACAAGGACTAATGATATAATTGATATCAATTGGATATGGTAATAAGTGTATAAGTCATGAAATAAGTGACGTGAGGTCCAAATGGAAGCCTAAGTCTAAGCCAAGTTGGAAGATTTCATAATAGGCTAAGATTTCAAATGAGTTTGCACAAGTCCTCACTTTGGAAAAGCATATCTTCGTGTATATAAGGAGTTGTGGGATGCAAAACCTATCAAATTAAAGCTCTTTGAGTCTAGTTTACGACGCATCAAAGGTTTCATAATTTGGAGGTGTATACAGAAAGTTATGACCATTTTCGTGTCCCTTCCGTAGCCAGCGCCCTGGGTAGCGCCGGGCGCTAGCCGTGGTGCCAGGAATTTTTGAGCTACTAGAATCAGCACCACAAGCAGCATCCAGCGCCACCTGTGGCGCCCGAAACAGCTTATATTCTCATTTCGGGGTTCATTTTCCCCATTTTATTTGTACAACCTTTAGGGTTCTTCTTTCACCCTCTCAAGACCTTCAACTCCCCCAATCTTCAAGGTAAGAAATCTCCATTTACTTGGTGTGAAATTCCATAATTCCTACACTAATATTGATGAAAGCTTCTCATAAAACACATAGATTTTCAAGAAATTCCTTCAAGAACTCAAATGAGGGTTTTGCAAGATTTCTTGTAAAGGTAAATCCTACACCTTAGACTTACATATACGGATATATTATGGGAATATGAGTATGAATTAAGTGTTGGAATTCTTGGTGTAGTGATGGGAAGCCATAAGTTCCCAATATAAATTCATAATTATTGTAGAAATTAAAAGGGTGATTATTTGATATGATTTGTTGGTTGGGTATGAATGGATGGTCATACATATGTTGTTGTAAGTTATAAATTGGTTAGGAATGATGGTAGAATAAATTGTTGGTTAATGGTGATAGTTGGAGGAACCAATACTATAGTTATGAGGTGTAAATATCTATGCCTACAAGATGTTTGATAATAGGCCTAAATGGCATAAGTTATGGGATTTTTTACTAATATTGGCCCTATTGAATGTTGTGTTGTAGATTGAAGTTGCTTAATTGTATTGGATCCTTATAGTGTCATTAAGAGGTGAACTTGAGGTATGTATGGCTAAAACCCCGTCTCTTAGAAATTGAGCTTCCATGGTGCCCGTGTAAGTGTTGTAAGTTCGAAACGAGATTGATGCAGTACTTGCTATGTTAAGTGAATTATTGTTGTCAGAATGTATGTGGTAGGTACTTCTTCATATGTTTAATATGTTATTCTTGTAAATTGAGGATGTAAGTAAAACATGATCTATGTGCTGACTGCCTAAATGTCATGCCAAGGTCACTCTGGGACTAATATGCCAAACTTGATGAATTCCTCTCTATGTTTATGATTTAAATTGCCCTGGTATGCTCCTATGATCTTAAGTGGCAAAAGTAAATGCTGAAAATGGGAATATTGTGAAACGTGAAATATGGAATGTAGAAATTGTGGTCCGAAGTGCCGGTGAACTAATACTTATGTAACCAAAGATTGGTGAGATGAATAATGAAATAATGGTAACGTCTCGGAGAGACGGCTTAGCTGATCGGGCCGTGATCGGACGCCATGATATATATACACATGGTGGTAATGTATTGATGATGGAAACTGGAAAGTGTGAATGAAATAATTGTAACATCTCCAGGAGACAGCTTAGCCGATTGGACCGTGATCGGACTCTTCTCAATGAAGCGGTGGTAAAGTTGACAATGATGCAACATGTGAGATGCTCCAATCTAAAATTCAGAATTTTGTGAAAATCACGTGAAACTCCATATATTGTTGACATGTTGCTTATTTGAAACCTTGTTGTCTTTATGATTTCCTCTTTATCCTTGGATGAAAGTTCTTTCTAACTAGATGGTGTTTGGTTATACATACTAGCGCTATTCGATGGCACTAACGTCCCTTTTGCCGGGGGAGCTGCATTTTTTTTATGAATGTAGGTGGCTCCATAACGGATAGTGCTGATCGCGTGTAACAGGGCATCCTCCTCTAAAAGTCTTGGTGAGCCCCTTTCTCCTTCAAGGGGGTTACGTTGTTTATATATTTTCTATTGATATCCACTTTTGAGGTATAGCGGGGGACTTGTTGCCGGCATTTTCATACTGGTCTTTTGTATCCTTAGAGGCTCCGTAGACATATGTGTGGGTTATGTACGGGTGTTGGATGGGTCTGCATACTATGTTGTAAATCTAGCTCTCGCCTTTCTTAAATGTAATTGTATGGGATTTTGGAAACTTAACTACGGTTTAAGGTCGGGATATAAAATGAACTAACCGTATTTAATGTACTACCTTTCCTATTGTCTAAATAAATGAAAGTATGGTTTCCTTAACCTTATTCAGATAGGTAGAAAGTATTTGATAAGGCTTGCTCAGATGGGTTTTCTCGGTTGAGAGCTGGTCGCGCTCCTCGGTTTCGAGGCGTGATAACCTCGCTCTAAAGCGCACTTCCAATATTAAAAACAAGTCCAAGCCCTCATGTTGGAGTCAAACGATCACAAACTAGTTAAAGGAAGAAAGAACTAGTCAATATAAGTTTACAAGATCGAATTGTAGCTATTTCAGCCATTTCCCAACCCCTTTCACAAGTTTCCTAAATTCTAACCCCGGGCCCACGTGCCCGAATTCCGAATTTTTTTTAAGGAAGTTGTTATCTACAACCTAAGGATCGATAACATATCATTTATAGTTCATTACATAGGAAATTATATGATTAAATCTTAGTTTTATTAAAAACCTACGTCTAGCTCTAACCCTTGATTTTTACTTAGTTTTTTAGTGTTTAATCTACCTAATGTACATGTATTTAAACTAAGGATGAATGGGAATTACTTACCTTACAATGTTATGTTAAAACCCTCTCTTTGGAAGCACCCAAATCTCCCAAGTGTAGTTGTGAATGAAGTAAATGGGTTTGAGTTCGAATTAAATGAACTCTCTGCCCCCAGCGATTTTCGCTTCTACGGCGCCTTTTTCGCTTCTGCGGAAACCGCTTATGTGGTTTTGGGGTGCTTCTGCGGTTTTGGCCCAATTTGGCTGGACCACTTCTGTGGTCAAATTTCCGCTTAAGCGGAACCGCTTCTGCGGTTTTCCCTGGACCTTTCCTTGGCCGCTTCTGCGGAGGCCTGACCGTATCTGCGGTCCTAGAAACGCAGATGCGATTATGACAGAAGCAACAGTTCAGCCTCTTCTTCAAATTTTAACTTCACTCGAGCCTCGATCGTTTGACGCTCGGGGCTCTCGAGTCCCGCTCGAATATACCGACAAGTCTGAAATCACGAGACGGACCTACTCGAACCCTCGAATTACTCAAAACAACGCTAAATCTAGGAATCATGTCCTAAAACCAAATAGATCAAACTATTGAACTTCAAGTTCTTAATTCTCTTCTAACGGGTCAAAACGCCCTTAAACTACTTGGATTGAAACCAAATTTTACAGGTGAGTCTTAATTGATATTTCAGACCTATACTAGGTTTTGGAACCAAAATCCAAGCCCGGTGCCTAGGAAATCAATGAATACTTAGTTTCTTTAATTCTTTAAAACTTCAATTTAACAATTTTCACATAAAAATTCGTTACTCGGGCTAGGGACCTCGGAATTCGATTCCGCATATATGCCCAGGTCCCATATTTCCCCACGGACCCTCAGGGACCGTCAAATCATGAATCTTGGTTCGTTTCCCAAGAAAATTGACCGAAGTAAAACTTGACCTTTTAAGAAATCTTAAAGAAGCAAATGGACATATTTTTACTCAAAACTCTTCCAACTCCCGAACCAATCGCCCCTGCAAGTCGTAAATTAACTAAAGCAAGTACAGGAGGTTTTATCTAGGGGAATAGGGTTCTAAAATGCAAAACGACCGGTCGGGTCGTTATATTTTCCACCTCTTAAACAAACGTTCGTCCTCGAACGGATATAGAAAAGTACCTGGACTACTGAATAAGTGGGGATATCTGCTCCGCATGTCCTCCTTAGACTCCCAGGTTGCCTCCTCGACCGATTGGCCCCTCCATTGGACCCTCACCACAGAAATACTCTTGGACCTCAACTGGCGATCCTCTCTATCAATAATGGCAACTGGTTCCTCCTCGTAGCCTAAGTTCTCATCTAACTGAATGATACTGAAGTCCAACACATGTGATAGGTCGGCCTGATACTTCCAAAGCATCGATACATGAAAACCCGGATGAACTCCCGATAGACTGGGAGGTAAGGCAAGCTCATAGGCAACCTCTCAACTCGCCTCAACACCTCAAAGGGACCAATAACCTTTGGCTTAGCTTGCCCTTCTTCCCAAACCTCAGAATGCCCTTCATCGGCGAGACTTTCAAGAGAACCTTCTCGCCAATCATGAATGATACATCACGTGCCTTTTGATCCGCGTAACTGTTTTGTCTGGACTGAGCTGTGTGGAGCCTCTCCTGAATCAGCTTTACCTTATCCAAGGCATCCTGTACCAAGCAACTTAGCCTCACCAGGCTCAAACCACCCGATAGGAGAATGATAACGCCGACCATATTGTAAGCACATGATTTTTGCCCTACATGAAGATAACTCCTAAAAATAGATCAAAATAATTTTTATTGATTTTTTAGGAAGTTTCCTTTATTTAGTTACATTTCATGCATTTTAATATTTTAAAATCATAATAATAAATACCAAAAAAACATCTTGCATAGCATTTATGTTTTATCGTAAGTCATTTGGTTTTCATAAAAATTAAAATTCACAAAAAATATTTGATTTTTACACATTTTCCTTTTGTTGTTGATCTTTCTCTTCTAATTTAGGATTAAGTAGTTTTTATAATTTTTATAATTAGTATAATTTTAGATAATTTAGGTTTTTAATTCTAGGATTTTTAATAAGAAAAGAAGATAAAAAGAAATTGGGAATAAAAATTGGAAGAACCCTTCCCCCAAAAAGATTTTCCCCCCTAAAAGATTTTCCCCCCTAAAAGATTTTCCCACATATGATACCTTTCCCCAAAATATTTCCCCCCCCCCCAAAAAGACCTTCCCCAAAATATTTTTCCCCCAAAAAGACCTTCCCCAAAAATATTTTGCCCCAAAAAAAATCTTCCCCAAAAATATTTCCCCACAAAAACTACTCCCCACACAAGACCCCATCACATTACAAACACCCAAAAACTCAAAAAATGGAGGGACCCCTTCCACCATTCTTCAGCCAACCAAAAATGACCCTCCCTTACTCCTCGTCATCTTCTTCATACGTGAACAATAGAAACCATAGCTAGAACCCTAGGAACTCACCCTCACCCAAACGAGAAGCAAAACTAGCTCTATAAAAGACCTCGAAACAGCCACAAAACCCCACGAACAGGCTCGTCTTCTCTGATGGAGTTCAACGAGTATTAGCCGAGGTGTCGTACAAGTTTATCGATGACGGTTCTAGTCGCAGTTCATTCGAAAAACTTCTCTGTATTTTGGTTTAGAGTGTTTGCTACTAGAGCGAGGCAGTCCGGTCAGAGGTTCGTTGAGGGTCTACGGCGAGATTATTTTGGTCTGTGCCCTGTTTTGATTTTGCTTCTGGGATTTATGTTCGGAAGTTTGTTAAGAATTCTATTCGAGATTTTTGGGGCAATTGCATCTATACCCACCTTTTGTGCCACTTTTTAACCTGTGCCCGC